>JASAMZ010010895.1:0-50047 GCA_030248115.1 Linhomoeus sp. GSCO2_2
CGTCTCCTGTTGACCAGGTCTGCTTCTACTCGCTGCTTCCATCGCTGGTCGTTGACTGTCTCCATGTTGAGCTTCCAGCGGAGACCCTTTGGGACCACCTTATGAAGGTGGCAGTCCCGCAGGAAGAGGAAATGGCTGAATGCCTCTGCCAGTTGACAGTTGAGGCGTCGCAGTGTGGTGACCATGTCTCTGAAGCGCCTGCCGAAGCGCTGTTCAATAGAATGTAAGAATCCAGCAGGTGTGCAGTTTGTGTTGGACGACTGTCGATTGGTGTGTGGCATTTCTGCACCTGGCTATTTCAGTCGAGCTTTCGACCCTCTATCGGGGCCGTCATCAGGCCACTGAAACGAATGGGCGGTCACAAAGTACCAGGCGAGACAAAACGCGCGCGCCAAAGTACATAGCCAAATCACGTTTGAGTCACACTAGGCAACGGCCTCAATCGCTGCACAACCGTTTGCCAGTTCTGGTTTAGATTTCTGCCTCTGCTCTTATTGAGGGCCGATCTGATGCCTAGATTGGCGTTTTCCATGCAGCGGGCGCCCCCCTGTAAGATAAGGAGGGCTTCTTTCAGCTCCCGCAGCTCGACGCTCTTCTCCACAGACAGCACTCTTGTTTCGTCGAAATCTGGCCGGTGGGTGGGCGCTCTGTGGTGGCAGAACGCTTTGACGCCACCAACCCAGTCTCCAATGTGCTCACGGATGCGCACATGAAGCGGGCGGTCAGTCTGGCCGATGTACATCTGACCGCAGCTGCAGTTGACGCAGTACACGACGCACGGACGCCTTTGTGGCCACGGACACCAATGTGGCGATTGGTAATGTGAGCCAACGGACTTTGCCATAGAAATCGGCCCAAAATTTTGGCAAAGTCCGCTGGCTCACATTAGCCGAGCTCGAACGGCAGCGAGTGGTCAGAAGCTGTTGCCTGTAAAAGGTAGCCCCTACAGAGGCGAGTTAACGAGGCTGGTCGAAATAACTCCGTGTGCATGAACTAGCGCACCACACGCACTCAAAGTGCGATTTTTCGAAATTTTTCAAAAAAGGTCAAATTTCTGGAAATTGGTGCAGAATTCGAGAAACATGGTGGAGACATAAATCATAGAGAATGTTGAGGCGCATAATCTGACGACAACCGGGCATTGAATTAATGCTTCCCTTTCGAGTTATTAAGGAAACATGGGAAAAGATAGTGCGCCGATTTTAGAAATTCGCAATTTTCTCAAAAAATATCTATAGGAGGGACACCCTAATCTCTACGGGTTCCAATGCAGAATCGATTGCTCTACAAGATGGGCTAAGAATTGGACCAATCAGTAGCGGCGTTTTTGAGATACAACGGTTCGAAAAAAATTTTCGCCGGTGCTACCGTACCGACGCTGTGCTCAGCACAGAGACCTCCAACTTCTGCAGTGTATAGTTGTCATCGGGTACTATAAGTGTGCCAAATTTGAGCCCCCGGCCGGCTGTCTACCTTGAGTTATTCACCGCCGAAGTTGAAAAAGTTCGCGCGCCGCGAAAGTGTAGGGTTTGGAAAAATCGTCATAACGCCCGCTAGACGAGGAATTGAGCTGCCGGAGTTGTGGCGTTGTGTTACAAACTTAACTACCAACAAGATGTATGGGGTGGCGATTCTGGCTGCTGACCCCCCCTGGCCACTTTTACTACATTTTTCGGGAGAACGCCTCATATGTAGAGCTGGACAGGCCGGCAACCCTGTGGCCTCTCAAAATGCCAGAAGGCAACTGTACCTGTTCTCCTGTCTTCTGGCGACGTCGCACCACCTGCGTCGTTTACGACTCGATGCCAAAGTCGACGTCAACTGCTGGGAGTGGCTGCTGTTGACGCTGCATCGCTTGTCTCACAATTCAAACAACCCTCTGCTATCGCAGCTCTCCATCTCCACTGAGCGGACCAGCGATCAGTTGGACGGTCGGAACGAGTTGAAAGAAAGGGTGCGCTGCCTACTCTGCTGCCTGGGCAGTCTAGAAGCGCTGTCGATGGAGTTCAAAACACGTGGGAGAGGGGACAGCCTATTGGTCCAATGTCTGCTGCTGACGACGCTGCGCAGGCGCCAGGAGGCGGCGCATACTTTGGACGAGCCAGAGCGTGCTATGACCTTTTTGACAGAAGCTCGACTGACCAGATGGGGACCCTTCCCCGATCGCTCGATCGATCCCAGTCGCCTGAATCGACTGGACGTCGACTACTTGGACGGTGCCAGCATGGCCGCAGGCCTTTTCCCTCAGCTGACCTCTCTTCGAGCAATCTACTACGACAACACTTCTGCCGACCTTCTGGGCGAACTGGCGGAGGCAGCCCCGCTGCTTCAGCAGATATACATTCTTCGGGTGGCCTGCAAGGCGGACACTTGGAAACGGAGTCCTGAAGTTGTGGAGCTCGAGGTACAGTAGTAATCGTGTAACACCTCGATAGGTTGTGAGAGTGGATCGCCATTCTAGCGTTTAGTCGGACACTGCGAGTACAGTTTGCCGCTTGAATTTCGCCGAAAGAAATGGCCGTCTCTAGGTGTTGCCACATTCTGGAGTCGAAGCTCGCCAATGATGACACACACACTTCTTCATCGCAGGTGGGCTTTGGAAAGTTGGTGGAGTGCTGCGAGCAGCTCCGCTACCTCGACATACTTTGCGTGGGCTGTTGCGGCCGGCCACTGCCAATCGAATCGTCCTGGCCCCCCTCAAGGTCCCGCTTTTCACGGCGCGAATGAAAAGTTGCCATCTGAATGGCCTTTGCATACTGTCACAGGGCTCCACTGACGCTGATGCGACGCCATAGGCTGTCGTGGGTAAAGGCGGAGGAGGATCTGCGACCGCCGGCACTGATCAAGGGTCCTGCAGTGGAAGTAGTAGACGCTGAGACGCACCCGGAGACATTCGCCTCGCTACAGAGTGCCTTCTGGAAAGGCTGGATCTTTCCCAAAACGTAGTCAAGAAGTTCACAATTCGCTCGCAGTTCATATCAGAGGTGCAGATGGTTGTCATTGTGGTTTGCGTGACACGTGGACCTGGCTGGTCTTGCCTTCTTTCTGACTTGCGTTCCATTTAGATTGTGGGACTGTTTGGGCCCTCACTTCACTTGGTCGCATTCACTTGGTTTTGTTTCAACTTTAGCCTTCCATGATGCGTGGTACTCCAGTTCGTGTGTGCTATTGTCGTGACGAAATAGAACGTGAATCTCGAGTCTGGCATACTGTAAGTGCTCACTGCTCAGATGAAGTTATTGGATGGGCCGCGCTCCGTCATGTTCTTTCTGGCCCAAACTTCTCAAATGGGGCTGTCGTACGCAGTTGTGTGCAGTAGCGGATCCAGGGGGGGGGGGGGGCGGTTGTGCGTCCGCCCCCCCCCCATTCGGCCAAACCGCCCCCCCCACATTCCCCCTCCCGAGAAAAATTGCGCGGCAGCACCTCCAGAGCAAAAAATTTTCGCCTGCGGCGCTATTTTATAGCACTTTTGTACCAAAATAGGTCAAAACCGGCCAAAATTTTTGCCTGCGGCGCTATTTTATAGCACTTTTGTACCTAAATAGGCCAAAATCGGCCAAAATTTTTGCCTGCGGCGCTATTTTATAGCACTTTTGCACCAAAATAGGCCAAAATCGGCCAAAATTTTTGCCTGAGGCGCTATTTTAAAGCATTTTTGTGTCAACATAGGCCAAAATCGGCAAAAATTTTCGCCTGCGGCGCAAATTTTTTATGTGCTTTTATAGCATCTTGGTCCGGTTGTGTGTGACATACTGAGAATTGGCGACGCCGTTGGGTCGACAGAAAGAAGAAGTTATTGATCTTCCGACTCCGAGTTGCGGCTCTGAAAAGGAACAAATGAACGGCGCGGCGAAGTCAAGTGGGCGACAGTAGTGCTGTCGTTGTCCGGGCAGTTTCCATTTTGTCTTGTCTTTGTTTTGTCCGGAAAAACTCCAAAGGACAAATTTGTTTTGTTTTGTGCACAATTGTCCAATTTTGTCCTCATTTGTCCGACAAAATTGACTTTGTCCGACAAAAATCATTTTGTCCGGTCACTATTTCCTCCAAGATTGGCCCTTCCTCAGCCAGAAGTACAGCGGAAAATCTTGAAAAGACAACATTTTGTCACTCTGTGTACGTCTGGCCGGCTAAGACTACATAAGGCTAGCGCGACAGGTGACCGGCGCTTCAACTACAATCGAAGTTGGTAGTCGCGCTAGACCTGAGCTGAGATCTGCCAGTCGCGAGTTTTAGTGAAAACTAGGGTCTATAGCCCGTGGATAACGCATTGCAGCTTCTGCAGATTCAGAGACCGATGTCGCGCAGCTCACGCGCTGCAGCTTCAGAGACCGATGTCGCGCAGCTGACGCGCTGCAGCTTCAGAGACCGATGTCGGGCAGCTAACCCAATGTTGCGCAGCTCACGCGCTGCAGCTTCAGAGACCGATGTCGCGCAGCTGACGCGCTGCAGCTTCAGAGACCGATGTCGCGCAGCTGACGCACTGCAGCTTCAGAGACCGATGTCGCGCAGCTGACCCAATGTTGCGCAGCTCACGCGCTGCAGCTTCAGAGACCGATGTCGCGCAGCTGACGCGCTGCAGCTTCAGAGACCGATGTCGCGCAGCTGACGCACTGCAGCTTCAGAGACCGATGTCGCGCAGCTGACGCACTGCAGCTTCAGAGACCGATGTCGCGCCGCTGACACGCTGCAGCTTGAGAGACCGATGTCGCGCAGCTGACGCACTGCAGCTTCAGAGACCGATGTCGCACAGCTGACGCGCTGCAGATTCAGAGACCGATGTTGCGCAGCTGACGCGCTGCAGCTTCTGTCAAAGGTTGGAGGTCGCCGTTTTGCGCTTCGCCTGTGCCCGTGACTCGTGCTCTGTTCTTGGTCAGAAGACACACCGACGTTTTGCGCTTCGCCTGTGCCCGTGACTCGTGCTCCGTTCTTGGTCAGAAGACAAACCGACGTTTTGCGCTTCGCCTGTGCCAGTGACTCGTGCTCCGTTCTTGATCAGAAGACAAACCGACGTTTTGCGCTTCGCCTGTGCCCGTGACTCGTGCGCCGTTCTTGGTCAGAAGACACAACCCCGTGTTGACGGTGCTTTGACAGTGTGTAAAGCATATTGTTATCAAGTTGGGTCTCACAGCGAACCGCGAAAGCTGTTCCGAAGCAACGGAAAGCGTGTGGAGACCAACTTGTGATCTTACTGTATACGGCGCAAATTCAAACCGCGCACGATGTACTGCGCAGCGGATATTTTCGGAATTTCGACCGAATTTAGGCGGCGGCCGAAGACCAAACCAAAACTGGTCGCTTCCCCGTCGGAAGGCGGTTCTTTTCGGCCCGGGATCGCCGGGATCCGTGCCCGAAGTCGGGAGTTATCGTTCAGACAGACAAACAAACAAACAGACAGAGATCGCGCGATTAGTAGAGAGGACTGTGAGTGGGGTTGACAAAGGTGCGAAAGGTAGATGACTATAGGCAGGCTTTGTCGGTCTGGATGCACGCAAGTGAGGTATAGTTCTAGGCGAAAGCAAAAATTTGTGTTGGGTGGGCGCGCACTCAATCAGCAGAAGGGATGCATGTGTCACCGTCGTCTCAAGAAGGTCACGACGCACTACTACTGGTAGCAGTCCATGGACAAATCGATCATACACACGTCAAGCTGACCCAATGGAACGAGTTCATTGGCTTTGATAAACACAACGGTCTGTTGTAACGGCATACACATCTATGGCATCTCGTCCACCAGTCAAACCAACGCCCACTTGGGCCCACTTGCGTTCGCAGTTGCCGACGTACTCGAAGTTGTCGTGGACGACGCCGAATCTGGAGGTCATCCTGATGTTGACAGCAGCGTCCTCGCCACCAGAGCCGTTATTTCGGACGTGGACCGAGGCCTCCGTCAGCACGCAGGTGGACAGACGTCTCCAGAGGCGACAGACACGACTGGCATTCTCGTAGAGATCCTGGATGGGACTTAGGTGGGAGAGGATTTGCACCAGTACCTCCTCTGGGAGAGAGGGAATCGTCGTCGTCGACTGCTCGCTCCACTGATCGCCCTGCTGCAACGACAGCAATACACAGGTGATAGTTGATCGTCACACGTACAAGCGCCAACAACTGCCGGCTCGGTGGGGGGGGGGGGGGGGCGGGGGGGGGGGGGGGGGGGGGGCGGGGGGAGGACTCGCTCGTATGTACATAGGTACACTAACTTCCTCAATGTCCAGCTTCGATTTCTCCAAGGGTAGTCCTGCAGCATCCGACATTTTCTGGTCAGAACGCCCCAGCTGACCCTGAATCGTTGCGCTGCGGGAAGCACTTATGTAAAGAAACCATTTGGGAAGGGCTGTATTACCTGGTGTCCTCCACTCGACTGCGCCGCGACGTCCATCTCTCTCTTTCCAGAGCCGCAGCACCTGCCTCCTACGGTGATGGAACTCTTCTTCCTTCGTCGAATAAACGGCAGCACAAGTTTCACAGTCCGATAAAAGTATGGCAGATTCAACCGACACTGTAACTGCAGGTGCGTCGGCAACAGGAAACAACAAATGGGAGCTCAGCAGTTTCCATTAGCAACTGGTACGTCAGACTTGAGCGCTACATTCTATTTCGTCGCGACAATGAAACATTATTACGATCTGTTGTAGGTACGTAGCACAGATCATGGGACGCACCACTGCATTGTGCGTACCAATTCAATCCGCATTTGGCCCGACGAAAACCCGCACACTACATATCCAGCAAAGAGATGCCTAAAGTGCCAGCAAGGCGACGTCTAAACTGCGTGGTCAGGCTGTCACCTCTCACTGGGCTCAAAACCCCTCTCAAAACACACACTTGCTTTCCTTCCTTGCTACGCAGACAGCAGCGGCTCACACACAAACCCTCCAGCGCGACGACGACACAGCTACATAGGTGCCCAAACTGCCTGGAAACTGAGGATCGTAGTGGCTTATCCGAGCTATCAGATGCGCGTGGCGAATAAACAAGTGTGTTCATAATGAGGTCACATCAGATTGAACCAGTGGCAGTGAGACGCGCTCAGAGCAGCTTGGCTTCGCTTGGGACGCTCAGTGAGGAATACCTATCAGATGGAAAGTTCAGGGTTGAAGGGAGGCACTGGCACTGGCAGGCGATCGGTGGCTCAATAGTTCAGTTCTCCACTCCATCTGAAACTTGGGTTTTGGCAGCGCCCACTGTCGCCAGAACTCCCGCTTCCACACTTGCTCAGAATCCGCCTCGTCGGCTTCTCTGAGCACCACCCCAGGCCCCTGGATCAGATTCTGGGGCAACAGGTGCGGGTAGACCACTAAGTCGGTGGAGCGGCGGAAGAGGATGAGTGGTCGTCGTCGATCTTCGTCGCGCAAGTGGATCGTCTCTGGCGGTGGATCGGATTCCTCAAAGATGTCGCGGTGGCCGACGACAGTTTCCACGTCGAGGCTGTGCAGTTGGGCGCAGCTCTCCAGCAGCTTGCTGTAGCCCATGATCTGGAATGGAAGTGGTGCTCAGTCGACTGCGCAAGGTGCAGTGCAATGGCCGCATGAATGAAAGATAATTCGCACGTTGTCCTTAGGCGTGTCGCCCACTCGACCAAGCTCGAGAAGGTGGACGCGAAGGTGTTTGAGCAGAGGAGCGGCCGTGCCTATTGGGCCCAGCAGGTCTCTTGAAGTCTGGGAGAAACGCGGGATGGAGAACAGCTCAAGATTAGGCAGCATTAGGCGTTTCAACTGGCTTTCGGAGAGAGTATCAATGGCCAGTCTGGTCAGTCGTTGCGGGGTGGAGATGAAGCAGTCCAGTTCGAAGCGCTCCTTGCACAGGCAATCATCTCGTTCCAGCTGCAACACCGCCAGTGTGGCCGGCGTCTGCAGAGGCAGTTTCGGGCCCCAGTCGAAACTGGCCCCTTCCTTGCCATCGCCACTGCGCAGCGCATAAGAGGAGATTCTAATGGCCAGCGCCTCTAGCCGTGTGGCCCCCTGGAGCAGGCGACTAAGCGCGTTCGTCAGTCGAGCGTTGACCTCGACGCACATCTCGTGAACAACTATGTTGAAGCGCAGCAGTCTGAGGCCACGGCAGCGCTGCTGGTCGTGGACGCTGACCATGCGCTCCAGCACCTCCAGGGAAAAGAGCCAGCTTTCATATTCTTCCCCGATGCGCCCAGAGAAGCCAAATTTGATAGACACTTCCAACTGACAGCAAGCCCTGGCCTGAAACCTATCCACGTGTTACAGCCAAAACATGTACGCAGCCGGCCATCTGGGTCGTCACAAATCTACCATCATCTTGGCCAGCTCATCCATTAGGCCCTCCTTCCACCAGTCATCGGCCTTCAACGTCACTGCGTCGACAACGCCCTTCTCGCTGGTCGCTTGGAAGAGACACCCGTTTTCGCTATTATACAAAATATCAGATACAAACTCCATCTTGATTGTAGAGAGTCGCAGCTGGTTGCAGAGAAGGCGCCATCGCTTGCTGACGCGATTGAGGTTCTTGCGCGTGTCCTGGATGGGTCGCAGATAATCGAAGATCTCAAGAAGCAGCTCGTCAGGAAGGTTGTCCACTTCCATGGCTGTCAGCAACCCCTGCAGCAATCGTTGGTCGACAGTACGTGCGTGCAAGTTGCAAGAGCAATTCGGCATCTAGGTACTCTTCATTGTGCACACGATGGTAATGCAGTAGAACAGACAGCACTAAACGGATTTGCACTCAAAGCCAATACAAATGGTCATAATACCTGTCGTCCACTAGACTTCGCCGCACTGTCCATTTCTCCTCTCCCCTTTCCAGAATCGCAGCACTCGACCTTCAGCCGTCTCCCTGGCGACTCAAAAGCTTCTCAGCCACAAGCTACGAGTGTATGACAGGCTGACATGTGCGACACTGTGACTGCAACTGCGTTGGACAACGACACCAGGGAGCAGGGCCTACCAGCCTCCATTCTGTCACATACAGACGTCAGACTCGAGCGCCACGTTCTATTTCAACACGACAATTGCAGGCACGAACTATGCTACCACCCATCATAGAACGCCGCGTCACTGTACGCTTGCCTATGTAGTAGTAGCTTGCCGCGTCGCTGTACTATAATTCAGCACCACTCCATCTCAGGGTCGAGTTTGGCCAACGTCCACTGTTGCCAAAACTGCCGCTTCCACTCCTGCTGGACATTCGTTCCGTTGGCTTCTTCGATCACCACTCCAGACCCTTGGATCAGTTTCAAGGGCAAAAGGTCGGCATAGTGCACCAGGTCGGTAGGGCGTCTAAGCAGAGTGATCCGTCGATCTTCTTGGCTAATCTGGATCGTCTCCACTGTCGGTGGGGTGGGCTCTTCGGCGACGTCGTGGCCGTAGAAGACGTCGGCCACATCGAGACTGTGCAGATGGGCGCAGCTCTCCAGTAGCTTGCCGTAACCAACCTGCATGGCACAACAGTGCTTTATTCGACAGTCCGACCAGGTCAGCATAAGTGAGCAGAGCACCCACACTGTTCTTAGGCTCCTCGTCCCCTCGAGCAAGGTAAATCTGGCCGACCCGAATGTGCTGGAGCAGAGGCGCCAATTTGCCTACTGGACCCAAGAGATCTCTTGAAGTCTGGTAGAGATGGCCGATGGAGAGCAGCTCGACGTTAGGCAGCTGCACCTCTTTCAACTCTTCTTCCATGAGGACGTCCATGGCCAGTCTGCTCAGCTGCTGTGGGGCGGAGATGAAGCTGTCCAGTCTGAAGCACTCTTCGTGGGCGTAGACCGCGCAGACCAGCTGCAGCTCCTTCAGAGTGGCTGGCGTCTGCAGAGGCACCTCTGGCACCCAGTTGTCAGTGGCATCTTCCTTGTCGTCGTCCGTGTGCAGCTCTGCAGTGGTTATCCTGACGGCCAGCGCCTCCAGACGTGTGGCCCCCTGGAGTAGGCGACTCAGAGCGTTGGTCAATCGAGCGTCAGCCTCGAAGCTCATCCGGTAGACAAGGTTGTCGAAACACAGCTGGTTGAGACCACGGTAGCGTAGGCGGTCCTGGACGCTGGTCATTCGCTCCAGCAGCTCCAGCGGCAGACGCCAGCAGCTCTCGTAGGGGAGGGAATCGTAGGTGCAGCAAACGAAGTCTTTGTCATTGGCAATCGACAGTTCCAATCGACGAGAAGCGCTGGCCTGAAGAGCATTTCCATATGCACACCCAATAGACGCATTCGGTCGTTTCAGTCATTACAAGGTGCGCCCACCCACCATTGTGGCCATCTCATTCATTAGATCCTCCTTCCGCCAGTCATCAGCCGTCAGCGCTACTGTGTCCACGACGCCCTTCTCACTGGTTGCTTCGAACAATCGCTTGTCTTCGTCATCACCACAAATTACGAACTCCGCCTTGACTGCAGAGAATCGCAGTCGGTCGCAGAGGCGGCGCCATCGCTTGCTGACGCGACTGAGGTTCTTGCGCACGTCTTGGATTGGCCGTAGACAATCGAAGATCTCAAGAAGAAGCTCGTCCGGAAGTTGCGCCAGTCCCAGTTCCATGGTTGTCTGCGACCCCTGCAGCAATGGTGGCCGGACACTCTGACATCAAAGGTTGTCGTTCAGGTTCGTGCTGCAAGTGCTTACAGATTTGCAATTACGATGCGCGTTATACGGTGCCCCCTGTTAGTCACGGGGTGGCGTTATAAGACGACGCGATATGCGAAATCTACACACACAGTGCCTAACAAGTAAACAACAGCGCCGACAATCCGCCTAACAAATCGGCGCCCTGTTACGTCTTTGCCACGCGTCCCCCCCCCCCCCTTCCCCACGTAGATCCGCTACTGATTTCTACTACGTCTCTCTGGCGCTGTTCCAGATCAGCGGTCCTTAAGGAAGATAGCGGTCCTTTCAAGTTAGAGCGGTCCTTTCAAAGGACACCGGTCCAATTAGTTCTCTCCGCGATCTTTTCTGAGATTGTTTTAACGACCGCCTACCCATATGGACCTTCCAGAAGGGCGGTCCACTGGGCTACATACATAGCTCATGGACCAGCGTTCTGTACCGCCGTTCCAGAAGGGCGGTCCATTAGGTATATAGTGTTATGATGGACCGGCGAACTGTACTGGCATTCCAGAAGGGTGGTCCATTTCAAAAATCGGTGATTTGGCAGCGGCGTCTCCATGTTAGGCTCAGACTTAAGCTCAGGCTCAGGCTTGGTTGGGCTCAGGCTTAGGCTCATGCTTAGGCTCATGCTTAGGCTTAGGCTCAGGCTTAGGCTCATGCTTAGGGTCATGTTTAGGCTCAGGCTCAGGCTTAGGCTCATGCTTAGGCCCAGGCTTAGGCTCAGGCTTAAGCTCAGGCTCAGGCTTAGACTCAGGCTTACACTTCTGCTTTCAGGCATGCTTGGGAGATTGTAAGCCTGAGCCTAAGCCAGAGCCTAAGCCTAAGCCAAAGGATAAGCCAGAGACTAAGCCTAAGCAGAGACCAGAGACTAAGCCATGACCTTACGTACCTTAATGGACCGACCTTCTGGAACGGCAGTGCAGCGTGCCGGTCCATGAGCTATGTATCCCAATGGACCGCCCTTCTGGAAGGTCCATATGGAAGGGCGGTCCTAAAGACAATCTCAGAAAAGATCGCAGAGAGAACTCATTGGACCGGTGTCCTTTGAAAGGACCGTTCTAACTTGAAAGGACCGCTATCTTCCTTAAGGACCGCTGATCTGGAACAGCTCCGTCTCTCTCGTCGCCTTCACACAATGCCGGCTTGCTCTCCTCTTGGTCGGTCCGAGGACGGCGCCAACTCTGTCTGTTACAGGTAACACAGTCCCGACTGTATCCCCTTAACATTGCCACTGGACAATATGTCCATTGGGGTTTTCCACCCAACATAAAAAGTAAAACCTAAAAAAAAAACCACAATAAAAAAACAGAGCCACACAAAAACACATTTCCTAAAAATAAAATTACAAAACACGTCAAAACAAAAACCACGCCACCACAAACCCCCCCCCCCCCCACCCCACCGTTTCCACCATCAAAGGGCAACGGCGCAACGAAAAAAGTGCCACTCAAGGCAGAGGGCCACACAGCCATCCAAAAACAAATACCAAGACATCAAAATCAACGGCAATGGCAATGCGATATCCAAAGCAATGGGCATCAACGGCCCACCGAAAACGGCGCCCCCCGAAACCCCCTGAGAGGCGAAGAACCCCCCCACCCAAACCCCCCCCGCTCCCACCACCATCACGACACACCCCCAACGGCAAATGGTGTTGACTGTTGAGTTCCCGACCGTGTCTCCTTGAGGTTCGTGATATCTGTCCCTACACTGTTCATTGATACTTGTGGCTTTTTCATTGATATCACTGCTATGCCACTGGATATTCCAGCGATCAGCGGTTATTACTGTTTCGTTTGGTTTTACGTGTGCATATCAATGACTGATCAGTGCGCTGTCTTCTCCTATGTGGCCTTCATGGGCTCAAGAGGTCATAATAAGTTGCGCGCACCACGCCAACAAGGAAACGCCCACTGACGTCAACAATACATTGACACTCAACACTGTGATCAATGATATGACACTTGTCTAAATAACAAGGAAGGTGACGACACTTACTATTGACAACTATTGACAGCAACGAATCACCTTAACTAGATCTGCATTATTATGTTGGCACTGCATCATCAATGGTAGAATCACTGCCAACACCAACTTGACACCATATAATCAAATTTGATCCAAGTCGTCACAAGTCACTTCAGGTTCAAGGTCTCTATCACTGGTTTTACCATTAAGTGATCAATGGTCTGCTATTTGACCTGATAAGATCATGACAGTGTCTTGAATGCACCACCAATACACCAATGACACACCACTGATGTGTTTTAGAGTCCTCACCAATATCACACAAAAAGCAAATAATGTGAAATCAGTGGTGCCACCATTGCTGAATCAATGGTAGCATTTCACCAGTGATATCCACCATTGCACGTCAATGGTAGCGAATCGAGATGCCTGTTCTTTCGGCGAAAAACCGACCTTGCGACCTAAATAACAACATATCACCGGTGGTGTCAACGGTGCAAGCGGATGTCAGCGTAGATGTTAAAGGTGCGGGAAAATATCAGTGGCAACTCAATGGTGAAATTACTAAATCTTCCATGTCTGCCAACGTATCAGTGGTTATCAATGAACACTTAGCAAAAGGCCCATGACAATATCAGTGATTATCAATGGGGATTTTTGGCAAATTTTGGAAATTCTGCAAAATTTTGACAGATCAAAAGGAGTGGCACTTTTCCTTTGATAATGTCACTGATGACGTCCCTTGATACCACCAATGATATACCATTGACACCAGTGATAATGAAATTTTAAAAAAATTGCGCCACCGTTGACACCTTTGACAGCCTTTGATAGCGCCACTATGCCACCCTCCGGTGAGTGGCATTGTTAAGGGGATATGTACGTGCGCAGAAACAATGTGAGAATCCTCACGGCCCATGAGTGCCCATCTTGTCATTCACGCCGGACTCGAGAGCAACATTGTGTATTGCGCCACGCCAACAGCACACACGAATTGGACTGCCGCGGGGATTCAATTCACCCTAACCAGAGCACAAATCCGACACCATCAACTTTGGCTTCACTGCTCCGTCAATGGACGAGTTTGGGCAATGCCCACTCATTCCAAAACTCTCGGTCCTGCCCCCACTGGTCAAACCCCAGGCAGTTGGCTTCCTTGAGCACCACTCCAGGCCCTCGGACGAGATTGAGGGACAAGAGCTCGGGACGGATCATCCTGTCGGTGGGACATCCAAAGAGGGCGATACGTCGATCTTCGCTATAAAGCATTCATCGTCAGACTCGAGCACTACAATACATTTCGACATGACAACAGTGAATACGAACTAGACTACAATGTATCACGCACACCGCTCCATTGTACATACACACATAGGTGTGTAGGTACATGTAATTCGCCCATTGTCAACGTACAGCAGAGACTTCACCACTCCTCCTCAGGGTCGAGTTTGGGCAGCGTCCACTGTCGCCAAAACTCACGCTGCCACACTATCTGGAAGCCCGCCCCATTGGCTTCTTTGACAACCACACCTGGCCCTTGGATCAGATTGACGGGCAACAGGTCAGGATGGTTCACACCGTCGATGGGACGCCGGAAGAGGGTGATCCTCCGTCCATCGTCTCCTTCGCCAACGCGGACCGTCTCCACAACAGCTGGGGATGGTTCGTCGCGAACGTCGAGGCCGTAATAGACGTCGGTCACATCGAGATGACTCAGTTGGGCGCAGCTCTCCAGCAGCCTGCCATAGCCCACCTGAAGAATGGAATTGCAGCAATGCTCCAATGGGCGAGTCAGTTGCCCGCGCGATTACCCACGTTCTCATGAAGCTCGACCTGACCGTCGTCGTCGTCGCTTGGACCAAGCTGGATGAAGCCAACGCGAACGTGCTTGATCGAAGGCGCGACCTTTCCCAGCGCGCCCAATAGCTCTGTTGAAGTTTGGTAGAAATCTCCAATGGACAGCAGCTCGACACTAGGGAACTGCAGGCCTGCCAACTGGGCCTCCGAGACGAAGTCTAAGGCCAGTCTGCTCAGCCGCTGGGGGGGCGGTGAAGCGGTTCAGTGTGAAGTACTCTTTGTAAGCGTGGCGCAGAGAGCCCAGAGATTTTCCGAGATTTTGAACGCCAGCGCCTCCAGACGACAGGCCCCCTGGAGCAGGCGGCTCAGCGCCTTGGTCAATCGAGCGTCGACCTCTGGGCACGCATCGTAGGTAACTAGGGTCTATAGCCCGTCGATAATGCATTGCAGCTTCAGAGACCGATGTCGCGCAGCTGGCGCGCTGCAGCTTCAAACACCGATGTCGCGCAGCTGACGCGCTGCAGCTTCAGAGACCGATGTCGTGTAGCTGACGCGCTGCAGGTTCAGAGATCGATCTCGCGCAGCTGACGCGCTGCAGCTTCAGAGACCGATGTCGCGCAGCTGACGCGCTGCAGCTTCAGAGATTGATCTCGCGCAGCTGACGCGCTGCAGCTTCAAACACCGATGTCGCGCAGCTCACGCGCTGCAGCTTCAGAGATCGATGTCGCGGAGCTAACGCGCTGCAGTGCCCGTGACTCGTGCGCTGTTCTCGGTCAGAAGACAAACCGACGTTTTGCGCTTCGCCTGTGCCCGTGACTCGTGCGCCGTTCTTGGTCAGACAAGATTAGTAGACGGGGGCAGAGCCCCTCGGGGCACTCCTCCCCTCTTTCAGAAGAATTTTGGGAGTTGAATCATGCTGCCCATTGATCAACGAGACATGACAGTGAGGCTTAGTGGCCATTCTGATCGCAAAATTAATAGTGAATTCGGAATTGTGACCCTCCAATACCCCACATTTGACATACAGCACACCTAGCTTCAGCTGAACTGATACAACCAGGTTTTCCAATTGAGGGCACGTATGGTGGTGGCAAGCAAATTCTTCAGAAATGCTCCCACACATCTCAAAACGAAAAGACAACGTCAAATTCGTGATCAGCGTCCCCGAAAAACCGGAATCGAGTACTTACACGATACGTGCCACGGACAAATCGGGCAGCCAAAATTTTGAATTCAAATTTCCCGCCAAAATACGCGTCGGACGAAAAAAGTGCTTCTAACAAAAACAACGTATCTTTTAATGCTCTATCACGTAAAAGCCCAACTGACACCGAAATATCTCAACTGACCCCACTTTGCACCGAAATACCAAAAATTTGTGGGAAAAATGGAAATTTCGCCCAAAAATTGCGACCGCCGAAAGCACCCAATGCAAACTTTGCTCTTTTTTTTTTTTTCAGTGTCGGTTGTATTTTTTCGTTATTTTGCCTCGTAATTGACCTTGTTAATATCGTTGAAATCGAGTTTTTCACGCCCGCAGCAATAAAACAGGAAAATTGAATTCAAAATTTTGGCTGCCCGATTTGTCCGTGGCACGTATCGTGTCAGTGCTCGATTCCGTTTTTTGGGGGACGCTGATCACGAATTTGACGTTGCTATTTCGTTTTGAGATGTGTGGGAGCATTTCTGAAGAATTTGCTTGCCACCACCATACGTGCCCTCAATTGGAAAACCTGGTTGTATCAGTTCAGCTGAAGCTAGGTGTGCTGTATGTCAAATGTGGGGTATTGGAGGGTCACAATTCCGAATTCACTGGTAATTTTGCGATCAGAATGGCCACTAAGCCTCACTGTCATGTCTCGTTGATCGATGGGCAGCATGATTCAACTCCCAAAATTCTTCTGAAAGAGGGGAGGAGTGCCGGGAGGGGGCTCTGCCCCCGTCTCCTGATCTTGTCTGACCAAGAACGGGCCGCGCGAAAGTTCACAGAGCCAAAACACAAAACGTCGGTTTGTTCTTCTGACCGAGAACAGCGCACGGAGTCACGGGCACTGCAGCGCGTTAGCTCCGCGACATCGATTTCTTCTGAAGCTGCAGCGCGTGAGGGGCTGCGGCGACCAGATCGGTGTTTGAAGCTGCAGCGCGTCGCTGCGCGAGATCAATCTCTGAAGCTGCAGCGCGTCAGGGCTGCGTGACACTCGGTCTCTGAAGCTGCCCAGCGGCGTCAGCTGCGCGAGATCGATCTCTGAACCTGCAGCGCGTCGAGCTTGGCACGGACGATCGGTCTCTTTGAAGCTGCAGCGCGTCAGCTCGGGCGGGCGACGGATCGCCCGATGGTTTGAAGCTGCAGCGCGCCAGCTGCGCGGACATCGAGTCTCTGAAGCTGCAATCCGCACTTATCCCCCCAACGGGCCCTATAGCGGACTTTTTTTTCCCCTAGTTACCTACCGACTGCGTGCCCACGGGAGGTCGAGGGGCGGCTCGATTCAAGGCGCTCAGCCGCCTGCTCCAGGGGGCCTGTCGTCTGGAGGCGCTGGGCGTTCAAAAATCTCGGAAAATCTCTGGGCTCTCTGCGCCACGCTTAGAATAAAAAAAAAAAAATTATTTAATAAAACCACCATTTTTTCTTGGAACTCGCTTCACCGAATCCGGCCCACAGCGGCTGAGCAGACTGGCCTTAGACTTCGTCTTTCGGAGGCCCAGTTGGACAGGCCTGCAGTTCCCTGGGCTCGCACTGCTGTCCATCTGGAGATTTCTACCAAACTTCAACAGAGCTATTGGGCGCGCTGGAAGAAAGGTCGCGCCTTCGATCAAGCACGTTCGCGTTAGCTTCATCCAGCTTGGTCTCGGACGACCCGACGAGCCGACGGTCCAGGTCGAGCTTCATCGACGTGGGTAATCGCGCGGCAACTGACTCGCCCATCTGGAGCGTTGCTGCAATTCCATTCTTCAGGTGGGCTATGGCAGGCTGCTGGAGAGCTGCGCCCAACTGAGTCATCTCGATGTGACCGACGTCTATTACGGCCTCAACGTTCGCGACGAACCGTCCGGCTCTTTAAGGTATGGAGACGGTCCGCGTTGGCGAAGGAGACGATGGACGGAGGATCACCCTCTTCCGGCGTCCGTCGGACGGTGTGAACCATCCCTGAGACGACCTGTTGCCCGTCAATCTGATCCAAGGGCCAGGTGTGGTCCTCAGAAAAGCCGGCGCCAATGGGCGGGCTTCCCAGATAGTGTGGCAGCGTGCGTTTCGGCGACAGTGGACGCTGCCAAAACTCGACCCTGAGGAGGAGTGGTGAAGTCTCTGCTCTGTACGTTGACAATGGGCGAATTACATGTACCTACACACCTATGTGTGTATGTACAATGGAGCGGTGTGCGTGATACATTGTAGTCTAGTTCGTATTCACTGTTGTCATGTCGAAATGTATTGTAGTGCTCGAGTCTGACGATGAATGCTTTATAGCGAAGATCCGACGTATCGCCCTCTTTGAATGTCCCGCCGACAGGATGATCCGTCCCGAGCTCTTGTCCCTCAATCTCGTCCGAGGGCCTGGAGTGGTGCTCAAGGAAGCCAACTGCCTGGGGTTTGACCAGTGGGGGCAGGACCGAGAGGTTTTGGAATGAGTGGACATTGACCAAACTCGTCCGCTGACGGAGCAGTGAAGCCAAAGTTGATGGTGTCGGATTTGTGCTCTGGTTAGGGTGAATTGAATCCCCGCGGCAGTCCAATTCGTGTGTGCTGTTGGCGTGGCGCAATACACAATGTTGGTCTCGGGTTCTTTAAAAAAAGCACAATGGGCGCTCATGGGCCGTGAGGATTCTCACATTGTTTCTGCGCACGTACATATCCCCTTAACTACGTCACTCACGGAGGGTGGCATAGTGGCGCTATCAAAGGCTGTCAAAGGTGTCAACGGTGGCGCAATTTTTTTAAAATTTCATTATCACTGGTGTCAATGGTATATCATTGGTGGTATCAAGGGGACGTCATCAGTGACATTATCAAAGGAAAAGTGCCACCTCCTTTTGATCTGTCAAAATTTTGCAAAATTTCCAAAATTTGCCAAAAATGCCCATTGATAATCACTAATAAAAACATGGGCCTTTTGCTAAATGTTCATTGATAACCACTGATACGTTGGCAGACATGGAAGATTTAGTAATTTCACCGCATTGCGCTCCCACTGATTTTTCCCGCACCCCTGACGGGTACGCTGACCCAAGCATGCAAGTTAGCACCACCGGTGGGGTATGTCCCTATTTTAGGTCGCAAGGTCGGTTTTTCGCCGAAAGACACAGTAGTATCGATTCGCTTACCATTGACGTGCAATGGTGGATATCATTTATGAAATGTTACCGTAAATTCAGCAATGAGTCGCACTCATTTTTTTCACATTATTTGCTTTTTGTATAAGTATTGGTGAGGACTCTAAGAAATATAAAAGGTGTGACATTGGGTGTATTGGAGCAGCACGAGGGAAGGCAAGGGCAACCACGACAGCAAGGAAAACCAGGAGAGCCTAAACCCGGAAACAAACAAAGATATATAGCTGTCAAGTGAAAATATTGGCAGGATACCAGAGAGCATACCAACACAAAAATAGCAGATCTAGTTGAGGGAACTGCAAATAGTGCAAAATAGACACATCCATATATAGACAAGCACGATAGTATCGCAGGAGACGACCTAGGAGCATCAGGGGGCGCGCGGGCGGGCGGCGCATATGGACCGGGCCAGGGAAGGCCCCGGGAGAAGACAGCGCAGCAGAGAAAGGCACGGAAAACCAAAACGGAGCGGAGGGGAACCCCGGGGCGCGGGGCGGGAAGAAAAAAGCCACAAGCGGAACAGGAGGACGGAGAGGCACGAACGAGGACACGGGGGGACCAAACAGGAGCACCAGAGGATAGCCCACCAAGAAAAAAAAACCCAAGCAAGAAGAGAGGGGGAGGGCGAAAAGGGGCGACACAGGAAGGGGGCGGGAGCCCGACCCGAGGAACAAATCGGCGCAGGCGCCCACAAACCAAAGCGGCACCGAGAACAGCGAACCGCCAAACAAAACGGACAAAGCCCGAAAGAAACCCGAGCAGAACAGAAAATAACAAAATCGCAAACCACAGCCCCCCTAATACTCGTACAACTACCCGAATACCCCCAAAACCCACCCAAAACAACACACACCACACAACCCCCACCCAACCAAACAGCCCCACAAACATTCCTTCTCTATGCCCTGCTTACATATGTGCCACTTCTTCAGGTGAGAGCGGCCATCACGGTCCAGTCAAACATCGTCGCGCTTCTCTACACCGCTCTGACTACCTGGCTCTTCCCCGTAGCCTATGCGGCCTTTGGTGGGCCCGTGTTCATCGTGCAAGTGGCCATTTTGCTGATGTGCGGCGCCTGGCTGTGGATCAAGATGCCCGAGACGCAGGGCAAGACCGTGGATGAGGTTCTGAACGAGATGCTGGAAAGAGAAGCAGCCGTTGACGAGGAACAAGCCGAGACGACATCCTTGCTGGGATAGAGTGGAGTTTCGTGCGAAGCATTAAGGGGATACTGACTGAATTGCGTTGCAGTGGACGGTATTTACTCGGTGTCGACGGGCGAGGATCGACTTTTCGTTGCCGGGTCAAACCGGTCGGTCGGCGGTTCCTGGCAACTGTTGGTGAATGGGCGCGACTTGATCTTGTTGCCGCCTTTAACCAACCCGCCGATTGTTGCAGGCTAACATCCTGTCCTGTCGTTGCACGCAACAACGAGTTGCGGTTTCCAACAGTAGATACATAACACATACAGGGTTCTTATTTCGCCCGGCCTCAGCCGGGCGAACCCCTACGAGAGCTTATCGTGCGTGAGTTCGTGCGTGCGTCCGTCCGGAACGCTCTCAGATCTCGGCGTTGGAAAGTCGTAGGAAGGCGATCTTGGGCTCTACGGAAAGGTCTCGACTCACTGGTAATGTTGCTAAGAGACTTCGAAATTCAAGACTTTGAATTGCGCGCGCTGCAGTAACCCGAAGGTCTAAAAGGAAAACGGCTCTAACTCGCTCGTCTTACGTCGTAGAGCGGCGTGCGATAGCTCAACTAAAAGGTCTCGGCGTGCTCTTTCGTTTGGCATTACAAATTTTTTTAATTACGCAAACACGCAACACGAAAAGCGACATTCTTGCGTTTTTAACGCAGAAATCGCTCTAACTCGCTCAGCGTGCGTCGTACGGAGACGATCTTGGGTTGGCTGGATAACTCTCGACTCACTGATCATTTGTTCTTCAATTGGTCGAAACTCAAAAGTTTGAATTTCGGGAGCTACAGTAACCCAATGGTTTAAAACGCAAAACTTATCTAACTCGCTCGTCTTCCGAATAGGTTTCGGCACACTGATAATTCCGTTATGAGAAGTCGAAATTCAAAAGTTTGAATTGCGCGCGCTACAGTAACCTGAAGGTCCAAAGCGCAAAACGGCTCTAACACGCTCGTCTTACGTCGTAGAGCGGCGTGCGATAGGGCAACTAAAAGGTCTCGACGTGCTCTTTCACTTGGCGTAAAAAATTTGTTAATTACGCAAACACGCACCACGAAAAACGACATTCTCGAGTTTTTAGCATAGAAATCGCTCTAACTCGCTCAGCGTGCGTCGTAGAGAGACGATCTTGAGTTGCTGGATAGCTCTTGACTCACTGATCATTTGTTCTTCTATTGGTCGAAACTCAAAAGTTTGAATATCGCGATCTACAGTAACCCAAAGGTTCAAACAGCGGCCCTACCTCGCTCGTCTTACGCTGTAGAGCGGCATTCGTTCGACCGTTTGAAAGCTTACGTTGAGGTAGTTGTTGAACACTCATTCCTAAAGAAATACTTTTGTTTTTTTAAACCCTTGTCTTACGAACAACTTTGTCTGCTAAAAAAATTAATCCCGGGCGATCCCAATGTTGCCCTGCAAGAACCCCTCAGAAAGGAGCGTGTCAGAAGTAGCGCATGAATAGTGGACTCCGGGCGGGCGCGCGTCATATCGGAAAGGCTTTGAAATACTTTACAAAAGTATCCACTCTTTTACTCTTCCACTTTAAAACACTCACAAACCACTCTGTATTAATAAAACAACTCAACTTTTTAAAACAGCTTGTTTTAGATTGACTGGTCGGGAACCTTAAGCTACACATAGCCGCGGCCCGCGAGTTACGAAACTCACACATGTACTAGACCCATATTGCTCATGCTTTACGTTAAAAGTTCGCTTGGGCAGGCCATTGGTAGCGGCATCTACAGGGTGTCGCGCGAGGTATACTCATTTGGCCTAATGGCGCATCTTTATCGCTCTGTTAGTTTCTCTGTGGTTGAGCAATTGCAACGCCGCTTATGGCGTTCTATTCGCAATACATTGATCTTTAATTTGCTATTTGAATCAGGTCACTATCTTCTAGAACGCGCGAGTTACAGCGGATCAAAGTTGGACTGGAACAGTGCAATCGAGGCCAGGCCTTCTCGTGGAGGGCCTCGACGAGCAGCTCCTCGGGCGCACCGGCAATTTTAAGCCAACTTTGATTCGCTGTAATTCGCGGTTCTTAAAGATAGAGACTTGATTCAAACAGCAAATAAAATATCCCTGTATTGCTTATAGAACGCCATTAGCGGCGTTGCAATAGCTCAACCACAGCGAAACTTACAGAGCGATAAAGATGCGCCATTAGATCAAATGAGTATACCTCGCGCGACACCCTGTAGTTTCCGCTACCAATGGCGTACGCAAGCGAAGTTTTAACATAAAGCATGGACAATATGGATCTAGTATATGTGTAAGCTTCGCAACTCTCGGCTGCGTGAAGCCAGAGTTATTAAGGTTCCCGACAAGTCAATCTGAATTCTAAAATGAAAGCCCGGTACATGAAAAGTTTTTGCCAGGTACTGTAGGTACATACCTATATGTATGCATACTGCTGCATATAGATGAAATTAAAACAGCAGCTGAAAAGTTGTAAGTCGCTTCGCTGTCAATCTTTCTCCAGGTCTTGAAGTCCTCGCAGCTATGATGCAACGGCGCTCCCTGAAGGCTACTGTAGCGTTGCCGTCTGCGGTACTGTCAAGCGCCACCGGTTGATGCGTCGGTGGTGTTCGTTTCACTTGTGCGTGTACAGAATTGACGACGCTGAGTAAGTTGAGTTGGTAATTCGGGTTTGGAATCGAAATCAGACAGCGGCAGTGGCTGCGGTAGCGAATCAAAAGTGGGATTTGAGACTTGATGGGGCCACCTAAAAGACCGCCGAACAATTCGACCATTTAGAGCACGAGAACACAAAACCAGAGGCACTCAGAGGGGCTGAAGGTGTCCTTACCGGCGCTTGAACCGAAGCGAAATACGACAGAACGGGGCAGCAAAATTCAATGCTTCAGACTCAAGTGCCGTCCATCATTATTTGTAACGCGATTCATGGCTGCCAGCTCTAATCAGTGCTGGCAGCCATGAATCGCGTTACAAAAAATTTAATGCCCGGGAGAAATCCGGTGGGTAGCGCGGCTAACCTTGAAGTGTGAAGTGCCTGAACAGTAGTGTACACTATTAGTATACGAACTATATGTGTCCCCATTTGTCTATAAGAGTTGAGAGGCGCCTTTCAACGTGTCAAGGTCGTGTCAGATGTACGGGGCAATTCCCGCTTCTGATTTCCACCTTCCCATGGCCATTATTGCTGAGTGCGGCACGCCTTTCTGTGTCTGACTGCACTCCCTCTAAAAGAGTGCAGCGTCAGCTTTCGGATGATTCCGGAAAATTTTGCCAATTCTGGCTATCTCTTGGCGCAACCGCTCTGGTCTCACGCTGCGATCGCAACGTCCAGTCAGGACAGGGAAGAGGGGGCTTGAAGGGTGATTGAGAGCGCAGCCTCCCAATCCATGCGTGCAGGATTCGCACGGGGCAGGTGAGGGTCGATTTGGAGGAGCGGGCGATTGGGCGCACCGCGGGCGGCCCCTTTTGGTTTGTCTTAGTTTTGGAGAGGTTGAGCTCCACACGATTGTCAAAGAAGAATAAGTCCCCTCTTCTGAGCGCTGTGGCTTTGGAAACCCGAAGGAAGCCAGAGAACAATAGCGCGGCGGCGGCCGCCGCTCGGAGGTCGGCGTCGCTCCAGTGGACGGCGCCTGCTTTGTTTAGGATCAGCTCCACTTCCTCTTGGGTGATCTTTTCGTGATGGTTGTTGGGGGCGCTGAGGCGAGAGGCGTCCTCGAGAAAGCTTTTGACGAGAAAACAATGGGCCGGGTTCGGTTGGACGCCCTTGCAATTGAAGACCACACAGAGCCGCGCACGCTTGCTGCACGGCCGAGAAGGAGTGGACGGGAAGGAGAGGAAGAGAAGGATGGCAGTCTCTCAGGCTGTCGACTACGCGGGAAAAACACTTATGCATGTGTGTCCTCAGATGCACATTGAGTGGTCACTCCGTCAGTGTCTTCGTGCGGCTGCAATGTCAACGGCCTCGTGTATTGAGTTGTAACAAGTGTAAGACATCTCGTGCAGTAGGCCTCTGACGCGCCTACGAAGTAAACGAAAGTATGATCGCCGTTCTGACAATATGGCTGACGGCATTTGGCACTTCGAGTCTATTCTCGCTGAGCAACGTGGAGCCTTATCTGCTGGTATTCATTAGAAACTCAACCGCAGCCAACAGTAGTGGCAAGTGAGTTTAGCAGATTGCAGTACAAGTCACCGGCAAGGGTCGTATTCTGCCAATGCCCGTATGTATATGTTAAAGTGACTACCCGAGTTCAGGGAGAACCCGAGTACTCGGGTTCTCCCTGGTTATTTAGTGAGAACCCGAGTAGTGAGAACCCGAGTACTCGGGTTCTCACTGATGGAGTTAGTGAGAACCCGAGTAGAGCCCTCCAAACCGCGCAATCTCTGGTCGGCGCGGCACAGCCGGCCTGAGCAGGAGGTGAATTAGATGGAGGAGTGTTCATACCACTTAACGTTTGCACTACAACTCGGTCGGCGTCGCGCCTGGCGGGTCGAAAACTGAGGCTTAGCGCGACCACCAACTTCAGGGCGCGCTCCGCGCGCCCTGAAGTCGGTCACCGGTCGCGTTAAGCCTAAGCTTCGACCCGCCAGACTGCGACGCCTACTGACTCTTGTGCACAGTGGGCGCAGGGCGAGCCTAAGCATAGCCTGAATTCAAAGGAATATACAGCTGTCAAAGACACATAATCCTAAAATGTCAACCGGACTTCCTCAAATTATGTTACAAATGCTTTCCCTAAATTAGAAGCTGCTATAGCACATTGAAAGCGGCGATTATTTGTTATTTGTGGTAGGTTTCATTGTGCTGCGTGGGGCCCTCGGTCGAGCGCGCCCTGCCGCCCGCCGCCTCTCTACTCGGGTTCTCACCAACTGCATCAGTGAGAACCCGA
Source organism: Linhomoeus sp. GSCO2_2 (assembly GCA_030248115.1). Classification (NCBI taxonomy): domain Eukaryota; kingdom Metazoa; phylum Nematoda; class Chromadorea; order Monhysterida; family Linhomoeidae; genus Linhomoeus; species Linhomoeus sp. GSCO2_2. The sequence continues at coordinate 24,705 of JASAMZ010010895.1, forward strand.
GTACTCGGGTTCTCACTAAATAACCAGGGAGAACCCGAGTACTCGGGTTCTCCCTGAACTCGGGTTCTCCCCGTGACATATATACGGGGATTGCCTGGTGTATTAAGGAAATGCCGTTAAACAGGTCGCTGGCTGCCTGAAGGATCAGGCAATTGAAGTATGGCTTTTCTTCACATCACTTTCAGACATTATCCTTCCTAAAACGGTTTGCTTTCGCCCTGCGCCATTAGATCATAATCGTCTGAGTCGCTTCTTCACAGTTCGGCGGGTCAAAGCTCAGGCTTAACTAACCTGAATACGGCTAATGCCCGCAAATACAATATGTAGAACGAAGTACTACCTACCTATGTTTACTGCACTTGGATTGTGCTTTAGACAAGGCTCAGACGAACTGAGCGAAAGTGCGGTGCGTCTAATCTACGGGGCGATTCAAACGATGCCTACTATAGGCTGTCTAGTGTCCGCTTGGCCGACGCGGACGATCTTCGACCGTTTCGGACCCAAGAAGAGTCTGTTCGTCATCAAGACAGTTTTGGCCGTTTTAGCCAATCTAATGGCATTTTCGGCCGTCCCGCTCTCCTCCCCGCTGCTTCTGATCTGCGGCAGATTTTTGGACGGTGTCGCCACGACGTTTATCCACTTCCTCCCCATTTTCATCGGAGAGTGTTGTACTTCGGCCGAGAAGAGAGGTCAGCTTGTTTGATAGCAGTTACAGGTTGCAACATTTTAGAGATCTAGAGTTGAATACCTGTGTACTTTGAAAATTCGTGCCCTCTGATGTTGTCTCAAAGCTTTCTATTTGCTCTGGTCTGCTAAACGACCTATCGTGCCGGGTGTTTCGAAAGTCCAGACTATAGACGCTTGTTAGGAGAATAAGGCGCTGAAATTTGGTGTCAGAGGTGTCGGCACATAAGCTTTAATCCATGTTAGGTTTACCGCGCAAAAGTCATCCGCAGCTTGCTGGCGAGTGACGAGGGAAGAAGGAAGGGTTGGACTTTCGAGACACCCGATATACAGGGTGTCCCACGGTGGGTTTGGCAACTTTGTTTGTTTACTGCCTGAGATTGCGTTGACCAATCTATCTGAAGTTTTAGATGTTTGGACAACTAGGGTTAACTTAGATGTCTGCCACGTGAGAGATTTGTTGAGTGCAGCGCGCGAAATTGACGGAGCCGCAAACTGAACGTCCCGATTTTCGTGGGAGGCTAACCCTGGAATGATCGTCGCTTGCGCTGTGATAAACATTTTGTGAAGCGGTAAACGGCATTAGAAAGACAAGAAAATAGCCTTTCAGATCATAAAAGAACGAACTCTGTAACTTGCAGGATGCGCGAGGTACAGGCAACCAAAGTTCGCCGCATTGTGCCACGGAGGTGGCTCTGAGCGCAACATCCACCAGAGGGCGGTCCACGAGGCCAGCAGGCACAATACGACCAAATTTGGTTGCCTGTATCTCGCGCTTCGTTTAAGCTACAGAGTCCGTTCTTTTATGATCTGAAAGGCTATTTTCTTGTCTTTCCAATGACGTTTACAGCTTCACAAAATGTTCATCACAGCGCAAGTGACGATCATTCCAGGGTTAGCCTCCCACGAAAACCGGGACTTTCAGTTTGCGGCTTCGTCAATTTCGCGTGCTGCACTCAACAAATCTCTCACTTGGCAGACATCTAAGTTAACCCTAGTTGTCCAAACATCTAAATTTCAGATCGATCGGTCAACCCAATCTCAGGCAATAAACAAACAAAGTTGCCAAACCCACCGTGGGACACCCTGTATTCCGCATTAGGCGCCTCGTCTCGAATATTCCAAGACAACTGAATAAATAGGGCCCATGACGCTTTCCGGGTGATTTACGGTAGACCAACGAGCCGCCATGCGCCAAAACTGCCCGAATATTCACTAGACGACTGATTATTCCTGCCTGACTTTCAGTTGGCAATCTACTTGCAGTAGCTATCGACACATGGTACTTCTATGTTCTTCAGGCACCTGGTTGTCCTTCCCTCCCGTCGGCATCGCAGTATGGAATTTTCTTGGCGTCGTGGTAGGCACGCCATGGCTTTTGGCGAGTCATAACTATTGGCATTGGGTTTTTCTGACCCCCACGCCTTTCCATATCATCTTCTCCCTAGGACTGTTCATATTCCACGACTCTCCAAAGTTTCTGTACTTGGAGAAACACAATCCCAGCAAAGCTCAAGACGCGGCGGCGGCGTACAATGGTTCGTTGTGGGGGAAACGATGAATTGATTGATTGTATGTAGAAGAATTTGTTGTGAACAGGGCTACCGCATTCAGAGTCAGACTTGACAGAGGCGAATTGGTGGACCAATCTGCACGACCACTACGACCGCGAGCTCAACCTGCAGCTCGAGAGGCGCGCCGCTCAAGTTGGCTTCAGTCAAGTGCTCTCCGATAGGCGATTTCGCGTGTCGCTACTTCTGTGCGTCGTGCTGCGCATTCTGACTCAAGCCGTTGGGACCAACCTCGTTGGTAGCTACGCCACCGGCATTCTGTCTAGATCGGGCGTCGCCCTTGAGGTGCGTTTGACGTTGTATCCGGTCGTCGTCGTCGTCGTCGTCGTCGTCGTCGTCGTCGTCGTCGTCGTCGTCGTCGTCGTCGTCGTCGTCGTCGTCGTCGTCGTCGTCGTCGTCGTCGTCGTCGTCGTCGTCGTCGTCGTCGTCGTCGTCGTCGTCGTCGTCGTCGTCGTCGTCGTCGTCGTCGTCGTCGTCGTCGTCGTGTCGTCGTCGTCGTCGTCGTCGTCGTCGTCGTCGTCGTCGTCGTCGTCGTCGTCGTCGTCGTCGTCGTCGTCGTCGTCGTCGTCGTCGTCGTCGTCGTCGTCGTCGTTGCGTCGTCGTCGTCGTCGTCGTCGTCGTCGTCGTCGTCGTCGTCGTCGTCGTCGTCGTCGTCGTCGTCGTCGTCGTCGTCGTCGTCGTCGTCGTCGTCGTCGTCGTCGTCGTCGTCGTCGTCGTCGTCGTCGTCGTCGTCGTCGTCGTCGTCGTCGTCGTCGTCGTCGTCGTCGTCGTCGTCGTCGTCGTCGTCGGCATCAGCAACACTATTCAGAGAGCCCAATACGTCACCGCCTTGGTCATCTATCTGCCGGTGATCTTGACAACACTAGCCACCACAAAATTGATCATCCAGGGCCGAAGACGCTGGGTCTTCATCGGTTGGGCGGTGGTCATGCTGGGCAACCTTCTTCTGGCTTTTAGTGGTCCTTGGTGGCTGGGAGGTCCCTGGTTTGCTCTCATCGGTATGATAATGTTGCGCCACGGGAAGTATCTGGGCATCAGCCAGGTGGGACACAGTATGCCGGCCGAGGCAGCCCCCCAAGCGGTGAGAGCATAGTGAAATGATTCGAAAGAATGTAACTTTCATGGATTGAAAGAGATAGGGAGGGAGGACGCTTTCATTTCGATCTCACTTCATCGAGAACTTTGGGTCTTCCGACCCAGGTCTTCAAATTGTACTATGTGCCACTTCTGCAGGTGAGAGCGGCCATCACGGTCCAGTCAAACATCGTCGCGCTTCTCTACACCGCTCTGACTACCTGGCTCTTCCCCGTAGCTTATGCGGCCTTCGGTGGGCCCGTGTTCGTCGTGCAAGTGGCCATTTTGCTGATGTGCGGCGCCTGGCTATGGATCAAGATGCCCGAGACACAAGGCAAGACCGTGGATGAGGTTCTGAACGAGATGCTGGAACAAACTGATTTAGAAAAATAAAGTTGTTTTATTAACGCAAAGTGCTTTGTGAGCGTTTTAAAGTGAAAGAGTGAAAAGAGTGGTAAGTTTTGTGAAGTGGTTAGAAACCTTTCCGATATGATGCGCGCCCGCCCGGAGTCCACTGTTCATGCGCTACTTGCGACACACTCCTCTCTGTGGGGTTGTTGCAAGGTAAAATTGGGATCGCCCGGGATTATTTTTTCGCTCGGCCTCAGCCGAGCGAACCCTATCAAGAGCTCGGCGTGCGTACGTGCGTACGTACGTGCGTGCGTGCGTGCGTGCGTATGTCACGCTCGCTTCGCGCTTAATAACTCGCTCGTCTGACCTCATAGGACGGCGTTTGAGACATCGTCGGGTAGCCCGCGGACTCCTCTCGCCATCTGAGTGTTCAAAACTGAAATAAGTTTTCAAAATCGCGCGCTAGAGTATCCCAAAGTGGGGCCCATTTTAACACAAAGTTGACCGAACCTAGTCAAATCGCATATCAACGTGAAGCGCTCAAGCTCCTGAGCACGAATCCGACAACAAAAAGTTTCATAAAATTAAATAGAGAGCTACAGTAACCAAAACGCGTCGCAAACTGGTAACGGCACGCTTGCTTCGGGCTTAATAACTCGCTCGTCTGACGTCGTAGGACGGAGTTTGATACATCGTCGGGTAGCCCGCGGACTCCTCTCGCCATCTGAGTGTTCAAAACTGAAATAAGTTTTCAAAATCGCGCGCTACAGTATCCCAAAGTGGGGTTCATTTTAAGACAAAAGTTGACCAAACCTAGTCAAATCGCATATCAACGTGAAGCGTTCGAGCTCCTGAGCACGAATCCGACAACAAAAAGTTTCATAAAATTAAATAGAGAGCTACAGTAACCAAAACGCGTCGCAAACTGGTAACGACACGCTTGCTTCGGGCTTAATAACTCGCTCGTCTGACGTCGTAGGACGGAGTTTGAGACATCGTTGGGTAGCCCGCGGACTCCTCTCGCCATCTGAGTGTTCAAAACTGAAATAAGTTTCAAAATCGCGCGCTACAGTATCCCAAAGTGGGGCCCATTTTAAGACAAAAGTTGACCGAACCTAGTGAAATCGCATATCAAAGTGAAGCGCTCGAGCTTCTGAGCACGAATCCGACAACAAAAAGTTTTAAAAGTTTAACTAGACAGCTACAGTATCCAAAACGCGTCGAAAACTGGAAACGACACACTTGCTTCGGGCTTAATAACTCGCTTGTCTGACGTCGCTGAGTTGAGTTCGACACATCGACGAGTAGCCCACGGACTTCTCTCGCGAGCTGTGACGTCGACATAATAACAAGTTTTTAAAATTGCGCGCTACAGTGTCGCAAAGTCAGGTCCGCGAAAAGTCAAAACTTTATCGAACATAGTGTAATCGCATATCAAAATTAAGCGCTCGACATACTGAGCACGAATCTGACAACAAAAAGTTTAAATAGTTTAAACGGAGGGCTACAGTAACCAACACGCGATGAAAACTGCAGATTTTGGTTTGTTATATCTTGGCACTCGTGCGTTGCAGAGCAGCGGTCTTGACATCGCTGGAGAGCTCACTGCAAGCCAACATCAAATCAAGCTCACAATTAACCTTACTTTTACGTAAGACTCCAGTGTCTTTTTTTGAGTGGTGCCACCCTCGGGTGCGGGGATAAGAGCTCCCCACCGCCTCTCCAACCCCAATTAGTGTAAAGAATTAAACCCGAGCGATACCAATGTTGCGTAGCAAGACCACTCCAAAAAGTGTAGTCGCGAGGAGAGTCAAAGATGCTGCACGAAACCGGAAAGCGCCTTGCTACAATCTCAGTAAAAATTCAAAGCTCAAAACCACTCCGCTTTTTAAAAGAGACTTGTTTGAAGCAAAACACGCATTTTCGAGCGGTTGTTGGCAACATTGGGATCGCCCGGGATTTTAGCAAGGCAAAATTTTTCGTAAGTCAAGGTCTAAAAGCACGAGTCACGATCACGAGCTATCGCACGCCTCTCAGCGACGTAAGACGAGCGTGTTAAAGCCGTTTTGGGTTTTGGACATTCGGGTTACTGTAACTCGTGAAATTCAATTTCTGATTTTCGAAACCTCTTAGCGCAATTGCCAGAGAGTCGAGACCTAACCATAGAGCACAAGATCGCCCTTCCTACGATTTACCAACGCCGAGATCTGAGGGCGTGACGGACGAACGGACGAACGAACGAACGAACGCACAAAGAGCTCTCGTAGGGGTTCGCCCGGCTGAGACCGGGCGACAAAAGAAGCGGCCGCTGATGGTGAACGTGAAGAGAGGATCTCCTTGCTGGGATAGCATTTAGTTTTGTGCGCAAAGGTCAAGGGGATATTGAAATGCATTGCAGCGGACGGTATGTATTCGGTGGCATACGATATGCGGTGCCGAATAGAGTTAACTACCACTATTGTTTCAATTTACCTCTGCACCACACCACAATTAGGAGACTATCACAATTGTTTCAATCCTCTCAGCTGAGATATTGTGAACAACAGCCCAAGTGCCTTTGAATAACCAGAATCCAAGCAGTCTTCTATAATTTTGACCAATCTTGACTTGAGATTGCTCAGTAACAGCAGTCGACTACTTCCATCTACTTGTGGTGCTGCTATACATGCGTACTGTACGTGTGCGTAAGGTATCGCTCCAAATTTGGTAGAAATCGGCGGAGTTCCCGCAAGGCCGAAAATACGTCAATAGGCCCCTCACCTTCCCCAACTTCTACCCCATGGTGTAAACTGTAAATCAGAGAGACTCCGAATGGCGCTCGGGTAGGCTGGTGGCTTGCATGTACCGAGGCTTCGTGCGACAATTCACAACAGCGCCAAAGCACAGGGACCGAAGTCAAGCCACCCTGACAAACATTATGTTAGTGAAGTTGCGGTTTGGTCGATACGGCCGCTGGAGTGCACTCAGACAAGGTAGACAATGACAATAACTGCATCCGATGCGGCTAACAACGTTACACTATCGACACCAACCGGCTACTACTAATCATATATCGTCATTCAATAACTACCTACGGTGATTAGAAGAAGAGAGGCTGAGCAGAGCACCGCGCGTCACTGATTGTCAAACCAGAGGTTTATTCGTCGTCACAATGGAGTCTGTTGGTAGGTATGTACCAAGTGCCAATTTCGGGTCAGAAGCTCAGGCGCGCCGGCCTAGACGTACCACTCTTTGAAGCTTTTCTTCTTTGGCACCGGCACGTTGTTGTTGTCCAGAGTGCCGTTGCCATTGTGGTTGTGGTGGGGCGGCGGCATGGACGTGACTGGCGTCACTGTGGCATAGCCGTTGACGTGACTGACTCTGGTGCTGATCGGCGGGTCCTTGCTCACCAGTAGCGGCTCTCCCGCGGGGGGCGGCCCCAGGGGAGGCGAAAGGGCCCGGTAGCCGCCGCCGGCGGTGGCTGCCCCCTCGAGACTGTAGGAGTCGCTACTGCGCACGCTCTTGCCAGAGGCGGAGGAGCGCGAGTGGGAGGCCCGACAGTAGCACTTGAAGACGACGAAGACGGCCACGCAGATCATGATGATCAGGGCGATACTGACGACGAGGATGACAGTCGTTTTGGGGAAGGGCTGCGACACCGAGGAGCCACCACCGCCGCTCCCTCCCCCCTCCTCGGAGACAAGGCCGCCGCCCTCGGTCCGAGGGGTGACGGTGAGTCGGATGTTGGGAATGTTGGAGGGCGCCGGCCTGGCCGTTCGCGTGGGCCCTGGAGCGGGAACGTCTGTTGTGCTGCGCCTGCTCGCGTGGACTACTGCGGTGCTGCTGATGCTGCTACTGGGTGAGGTTGAAGCGGTGGTGGTGGTTGTGGTGGTCGTCGCAGCTACGGGCGTGCCCAGCGTGAAGAGGCTGGTGGAGGGTGGGCGCAGGTCCGTGAATCGAGGGTCGCCAACGTCAGCCGGGCCCGGCAGCTTGGGCGGTGTGAACGGGCTCCTATCCACAACAACCAAGTCACCTCTGCTCGCAGTGGTTGCCGCTCGCCGCGCCGTCGTCGACGTCGTAGTGCGCACAGGGGTCGTCGTGGGTGAAGCGGTAGGCTTGCCGGGGCTCGTCGGTTGGATCAGCGCTGAAGATGCGATACACCGAGTGACTGATCGTGCTCATTCAATTTCAGCCCCTCTGTGTCACGAACCTGAAGACTGTCCAGTGTCAGAGCCTTCGTCTTGGCAATCGTTCTCTTCAACAGTCCAGTAGCCCGGTGGACACTTCGAGTTGTCGACGCCCGCAGCGCTGACAGGTGTGATGAGGCTCAGTCCTGGTGGTGTGGCCGTTGCCGAGAGGTCCCGTTGGGACAGTGATGAGCTCTACAATTGTACGAGTGCTACATTGACGATTCTTAACTGAACTTGACGAGGGGCAGTGTCGCAAGTTAGCGTTTCGCTCGGACATTAGTACGAGTTGGTCATCGCTACTTTTTTCGCCCGGCCTCAGCCGGGCGAACCTCTACGAGAGCTTATCGTCCGTGCGTCCGTTCGTGTGTCACGCTCTTAGATCTCAGCGTTGGTAAGTCGTAGGAAGGCGATCTTGGGCTTTATGGATAGCTCTCGACTTACTGGTAATGTCGCTAAGAGACTTCGAAATTCAAACGTTTGAATTGCGCGCGCTACAGTAACCCGAAGGTTCAAACTGAAAACGGCTATTACTCGCTCGTCTTACGTCGTAGAGCGGCGCGCGATAGGTCAACTAAAAGGTCTCGACGTGCTCTTTCGTTTGGCATTACAAATTTTCTCAATTACGCAAACACGCAACACGAAAAGCGACATTCTCGCGTTTCTAAGGCAAAAATCGCTCTAACTCGCTCAGCGTGCGTCGTAGGGACACGATCTTGGGTTGGTTGGATAGCTCTCGACTCACTGATCATTTGTTCTTCTATTGGTCGAAACTCAAAAGTTTAAATTTCGGGAGCTACAGTAACCCAAAGGTTTAAAACGCGAAATTTGTCTAACTCGCTCGTCTTCCGTCGTAGAGAGACGATCTTGAGTTCGTTGAATAGGTTTCGGCACACTGATAATTCCGTTAAGAGAACTCGAAATTCAAAAGTTTGAATTGCGCGCGCTACATTAACCCGAGGGTTCAAAACCCAAAACGGCTCTAACACGCTCGTCTTACGTCGTAGAGCGGCGTGCGATAGGTCAACTAAAAGGTCTCGACGTGCTCTTTCACTTGGCGTAAAAAATTTGTTAATTACGCAAACACGCACCACGAAAAGCGACATTCTTGCGTTTTAGCATAGAAATCGCTCTAACTCGCTCAGCGTGCGTCGTAGAGAGACGATCTTGAGTTGCTGGATAGCTCTTGACTCACTGATCATTTGTTCTTCTACTGGTCGAAACTCAAAAGTTTGAATATCGCGAGCTACAGTAACCCAAAGGTTCAAACAGCAAATGGGCCCTAACTCGCTGGTCTTACGTTGTAGAGCGGCATTCGTTTCACCGTTTGAAAGCTTACGTGGAGGCAGTTGTTGAACGGTCATTCCTAAAGAAATACTTTTGTTTTTTTAACCCTTGTCTTACGAACAACTTTGTCTGCTAAAAAAATTAATCCCGGGCGATCCCAATGTTGCCTTGCAACAACCGCTCAGAAATGCGTGTGCCTTGCTCAAAAAATTAATCCCGGGCGATCCCAATGTTGCCCTGCAAGAACCTCTCAGAAAGGAGCGTGTCAGAAGTAGCGCATGAATAGTGGACTCCGGGCGGGCGCGCGTTATATCGGAAAGGCTTCGAAATACTTTACAAAAGTATCCACTCTTTTACTCTTCTACTTTAAAAGACTCACAAACCACTCTGTATTAATAAAACAACTCAACTTTTTAAAAACAGCTTGTTCAGTGATTTTCGCCGCGAGAACCAACCATTTGGCTGCTGCTGTACTCATCGCTCGAGGGCCGCTCCTCCACCAGCAGCTCTTCGCCGTCGTCGTCGAAGTCTCCGCGCTTGTCCTCCTGCCCTCTGGCGCTTCCCCCACTGCCGATGGTCGCCTCGGACAGTGGGGCGTCCTTCCTCTTGTGGAGGATTACGACGTCTCCGATGGAAGTGATTCTGTCATCCCCGGCCGCGTACATGTCCAGCAGGTGCATGTCGTTGAAGAAGAGACCGCGCAGCTCCCCTGAAAGAGATTGGACGTCTACTGGGTAGTGGGTAGTCTTTTGTCCCGACATTCATCCTTTCCTGCTTCAAAACTCCCACCAAGGAAGTGGCCGTCAATGAACCGACTGGGCTCCAGCCTTCGGCGTCTTCTCTTTCTCGCTTGCCAGCGCCAACGGAAAGGACTCGACACAGATCGAATCTGACGCCGGGGGTACCACTCCTCCAAGTTTTCTCCTCCGATCAATATCCTCTTGATCCCGTTCAAATTTTTTAGTGAGGACTTCGATTGGAAAGGCGTCGCCCTGAAGATCCGATACAAGGAATCATGACTGACCACCTTGTACAAAGTGGTGGAAGTGAGAGCTTTGGAATGTACATACTGTATGAGTTCGCCGTCGTCCAGTTGAAGAGTTGCCGACGCGCCGTTACGCTGGAATCTGCAATGGTGATTATGTACCTCTACGCATACGCTCTACTCACACACGAAGAACGTCATCAGAACACATTACTGACCATAAAACGCTGACGAAATAGCATGAGGTTTTGAAACGCTTCTTAAGGCAGTTGGTTTATTCTTCTCACCTGACGACGTGAAAGCGGTCGTCGTTGAGCCTCTGGGTTCCCTCAATGCGCTGCTCGCCTTTACCCAGGTTGTAGGTCACCACGACCTTGCCACTCTGGAGTATAGTATTTCCAAATGCTAACCATCAGTTATCTTGCACAACCTATCATACGTTGATCGAACCCCTTTGTACCTCGAGAGCGGCGCGCATGGAGTCCCTCTTCGTGACGCATTCGACGGCGAAGAAGACGGCGTCCATTTGCCGTCGTAGGGTGCGGAAGCCGAAAACCAGACTGTCCACGGCGCTGCTTGGATACTGTCCCGAAGGGTTCTCGTAGACCAGTAGGCCGCTGCCGGTTGGACCGAACAGCACCGTCGTACCGGCTAGATGAAAAGGATCAACAACGGAACTGGAGTTCCGACGGTAGGACGGCCTATCATCCAGTATTAGCAAGTTGACTACGAGAACCGCTTTGCCAGCGTCTCGCCTACGCTCGTCGTATGTAGCAACATCCAATAGGACAATTGGAGGCAAATCTAATTGGTCAGTAAGAAACTATTGTACATGCCAGGTTGTACAGCTGTGCATGCCAGGTTTATTGTACCTATCGCGCGAGGAGCATTTCGGAACCGGCTTACGCTCGTCGCATCGACTGCCAGAGTAGGAGGTGAGGGCGCAATCGCAGCCGATGGACGTCCACTGCTGAAGACAGAGGCCGCCGTTCTCGCAACTCTCCTCTCCGCACAGCTGAGGCGGACCTGCACAATCAGTGTCCAAGCTACTGTTGAATCAGATGAAAGGGCAACAAAGCGCTGCGTTTAGTTTGTACCTTCGCAGCCCTGTTGGATGCCGACGGCGGCGCTGTTCTCCTTGAGCAGGTCCACCTTACGTTTGCCCACTCGCAGGGAGGCCAGACAACCTCTGTACCCGATGGAGGGTCGAATGGGCCCGTACGGGTTGGAATGCTGGCCGGGTATGCGCCCAATATAGAGGGAGTCGCGGAGATTGAGCACCGTGTTGACGCCGTCCCTAGAGACGAACTCCGTGCGCGTGCTGTCCACGATGAGGGAGTGGTAGCGACCGGCCGACACTACGCTGGCCTGAAGAAGAGTGTCGGATTCTTGAAGAAGCGCTGAACTCATCTGCCAAAACGTTTCTATTCAACCCGTGCGTGGCACATTCACACAGAATCACCACCAGACCTTGTGCCATCGCAGGTCGTTCAACAGCCGAGCGCTGCTCGAGATGAGCGACTGGGGTCCGTCGCCGGAGTCGAATGTGTACCGCAGTCTTCCTCCCACCAACTCTACGGCTGCGAAGTCGCTGGTGATGCCCTTGCAGAAGAGAATGAAGCCGTCGGCGTCCAGAGTGCGGAACTCGAAGGTCAGCTGGAAGACGGGCCCCATTCCCTCCTCCTTCGAAGGCGTCATGAGTCCGTTCTCCAGGGTGACGATGAGAAAGGAGTTGTCGGCGCCTAGGGTGACCACGCTGTCTCTGGAGGCCCCGGACGGGCCGCTGAATGCATCAGTCACCGACCAGTTCTACTCACAATTAAGTTCTGAATCTGAAACTGCGTTCTTCTCACTTGAAGCCGTCCTCCCTCCAGTTGAGCAGGTCGAAGCCGTTGAGCTTCGCCATCGCCAGCTCTCCAACAAAGAAGCTGTCGGCGCCAACTTCCAGCTGACCGGAGGAAGCCGATCCGCCCACTCGAATTGTGTCGTAGTTGAGCACGTATCGGCGGAAGCCGGGCAGCTTCGGGATCTTTTCTGAAACAACTCAAACTTGGCGGATTGTTATTCATACTTCCCTATTGTGTACTAAAGCGACCGTGAAACGCACTCATCCACTCCCAGAGTCCGTCGAGGTAGACCCTGACCCGTCGGCCGCTTCTTCTGACCCTGACGGAGTGCCAGCGGTTGTCGTTTATGGCTTCTCCCACCCTGTAGTCTATGAGCCCCGCCTGGCCGCCGAACTTGAGCAAGTAATGGAGACTGCCGTCTTCCAGCAGCAAAGTGACACTCTGGCCCTTCTTGGGCGAACCGGCGAAAAGCAGGGGGCCGTTTCGGCGCTTCGTTCTGAATTTAACTTGCAGTTCCTCAGCCTCGCTCGACAGCGTCAGCGGAAGGCGAAGCTCCGGCCGCGTCACGTTGCCCGAAGTGAAACGATGAGGAGTCAGAGCTGAAGAGTTGGGTTGGGTCTGAATGAGTGCCCCCAAATTCTGAATGAGTGCCCCCAAATTCTGAATGGGTGCCCCCAAATTCTGAATGAGTGCCCCCAGGGTCCAGAGGCGCGCTACTACCGCCGCCGTGTGAATTGCCTAGTGGGCACAGCCGGCCTAAGCAAGCGGTGAAGTAGATGGAGGCATGTTTACCCCAGTCACAGTTTTCACTAAAACTCGGTCGACGTCGCGCCTGGCGGGTCTCAGCTGATGCTTAGCGCGACCACCAACTTCAGGGCCGCGCGCCCTGAAGTCGGTCACCGGTCGCGTTAAGCCTAAGCTTCGACCCGCCAGACTGCGACGTCGACTGACTCTTGTGGACAGTGGGCGCAGGGCGAGCCTAAGCATAGCCTGATTTCAAATGAAACTTTGGATGGAGGCATCGAGAACTTTCACGGTGCAACGATCCACAGACGAGATTCTTGTCCCTGTCGATCCACGCACACCGTGATTAGACAATTGCCGTACTCAAAACATTTGGGGCACTCATTCAGCATTTGCGGGCACTCATTCAGCAATTGGGGGCACTCATTCAGAACTTGGGGGCACTCATTCAGAAATTGGGGGCACTCATTCAGAACTTGGGGGCACTCATTCAGATATTATAGCCGCGTGTTGACGAGGTACATACTTAAGTGAATTCTCACACGATACTGTTCTTTGTACACCAACCCGTCAAATTACTAGAACAGCAATGCTGAACCACTTTGAGCTGGACACGAAACGCGCTGCCAAAGACAACTACGTAAGAGAAACAATGGCTGCTCAACAACCTACCGTCTTCGCACGTGGGCCCAGAGAACAGCGTGTCGATGCAGTCGCAAGTGAACGCGCTAAAGCCGGATGTGCAGTTGCCGCCGTTCAAGCAGGGGCCGCTGTCACACTGGTCCCAGTTGTAGCCTTGCTCAGGCGCGCCACATCCTGACAAGAGGGAATGTTTTGTGCAGCTTGTATGTCGCTGCATACAATACTCAGAAAACGCTTCGATTGGTACACGCCGCACAACTCACCCACTGCCACTCCAACGGAGTTTCTTTGGTAGTCCGTCGGCTCCACCAGAATGCCGTTTAGGATGAGGTCCTTGACGCAGCCCACGAAGCCCTTCCTTAGGGTTCCTGAAAGCCACCACAAATGAGCTTCGCAGCAACTGGCAATTACCATCTAAAAGAGAAGACCCGGAACAACCTGCGTGCACTGCGGGAGGCACGGCAGCCAGTAGCGACAGATTCGTCCAGGGGAAGGCTCCGAGGAAGAGAGCGCTCCGATCTGAGTGGAAGGCCGAAGGCGCTGCCAGACCGGAGAAGTCGACGGCTGAATCGTCGACTGCCGCGCGGCCGCTGCCGTCGCCGCGAATCGTCAGCGACACGCGATGCCACCCATCGCCGCCCTCATCCAGACGATTGGAGCTGACCTACATGTTATGAATTGCCTACAACAGATAGTTGAACTCTAATAGACAGTCGTCACTGCACTCCGTATCGCAAGAGCGAAGAAGAAGGCAAAAGTTTCTCTTGACGACGAAACGTATAGTCGAGCATTGTCGATTGGTTTCAAAGACCTGCAGTCTCATTGGCCCGGCGCCGAAGTCGACGGCCAAGAAGAGTTTGCCCTCCTCTAACTCGAAGGCCAGAAATGTGTCGTCCGACAGCGTGGTAGTCCAGTTGGCCAGGGGGTCGCGCCCGTTGAAGAGGATCAACACGTCAGGCTGCGCGGTCCGAAAGTGAAACTCTGCAGGGGGGGGGGGGGGTCACAGTCTCTCTGGAACGTACATACGTGCTGTAGTTCATGGAAACTGAGCTCGTCGCTCACCCATCTTCCCAGTGTTAGCCGGACTCCAGGGCGGCAAGCGAAGGTACGACTCCGCCGTGAGGAAGCTCAGCGCCTCCGGAGGCCCGTCCACCTTGCAGAGGTCGGTCTTCTCAGAGGTCCCGCTCTGCCGACTTCTCCTCTTGTAGGGCGTCCCAAGGGACTTGATCATCGTCTCGGCCTCGGAGTCGTCGAGGAAGTCGACCAGCCGACTGTCGGCGAAGAAGTGGATCTACAACAGCAGGCGCAGTAACTCCCCACAGTTGGGACCATTTCTGATTTCAGACCTTCGAGAAACATCCGGAAAAGTTGGAGCCAAACGCTGCGACGGGAAGGCCGTCGAGCTGTCGAAGTGGAGAGCCGCCGACTAGAACCAGCCGATGCTTCAGCCACTGGACGCTGTGCAGGTGGCGTCCGGTGCTGCTGTGCCGGCCGTCCATGGACAGGGTCAGCTGCAAATTCATGGTTACGTACACTGCGTCACTGTGGTTCCACAACAAGCAAGCGACGCCAAAGACGATGGACACATCCATTCAAACTTCGAGATGACTGCTTCCACGAGTAATCCAACTACATGACCAGCTATCCACGATGATCGCCCTCAGAAGCTACGACATGCCGACGTAAGTACATGGTAGTGAGGAGATTCGGCTGACTCCAACTTTTCGTTCGAGATACATCGTGCAGATGACAACATTGATTTGCAGCGGTACAATGTAGTTCAGCTACAGTACATGTACGCAACGAAGAAAGTTGGAAGAAATCTGCAAACGTGCGACGTACGTAACACTGCACATATGTACTAAATTGTAACAATACTATGACCAGGTTATTGCGACACGGCATGCAGCAATGCCTTGGCGAAAACTAAGAGTAGCAGCACGTCAACCGTTCAGATGGTATAGTTGTAGCGTCACAGCAAGTCAGGAGTATGCAACTTTCGTGCCACTCTGCAAACCACACCACACTCACGTTGACAACTTGACGTCTGCCATCAACCGGACTGTTCGGCTGAAGGGAACGCTTCATGGCGTTTGTGAATCGACAGTATCGACGATTGCGACATTAATGTCTTATCCATTCCGTTAAATGAACTCTAAGACAATAACAGCAGCCTCACCTGCCGAATGGTCCTCCTCAGGACGGCCGTATGCCACTGGTTGTCGTTGACGAGCAGAGACTGACCGGACTTCAACCTCTGAAGACTCGATCCCAGGACCAGTCTCACTTCCGACTGGCCCACTTCAGAGGTGGCCGTCAGCGTCCCATTGAGCACGCTCAGTTTCAGTGACTGAACGAGGGACGCGGCCATGGAGCTACTCTACTGTGAGTGCTACAGTTGTGCCGTTCAACCAATCAGCTCACTCCCTGAGATCCGGCTGCATAGAAGAGAAGCCCGTTGGAGAACTTCGTGCGGAACCTGAGGCGAAGCTCCTCCTCCTCGGAAGCGAAGCCGTTGTCGCCCAGGTCGTAGGAGAGCAACTCGCGACCGAACATCGACAGCACCGGCAGAGGCTTGGCTGGAATGGAAAGAGCGTCCAACTACAATTAAGTAAGCTCGAGAAGCAGCATGAGATAAGGAGGCGGCTTGAAACGGTCGCTGCTGACTGGAAGAGCAATTTCGTTGAGAGGTACACTACTTGACCAACTTTTGAGATGAATTTTGGAAAAAAGTGCAGAACGCGCTTGTTCAGTGTCCATGCCGTCTAAAACTGGCTTGCTTGAAAGTTTTACTGCCACTACTGTCAAGATGGCTGATCAGAGGCTCATGCATACAGATGTTGGCTTCATCCTGTGCGCTTTCTCAAACTAGTTTATTAATCAGATTGTATTAATCACTTGTGAGTGATTCATTCAGTTAATTCAAAATCTGTTTGTTTAATTAGTTGGCTTAACAGATAAGTAGAGTCGAGGCGTACATATATGTTGCATATCATAATGTTACCCGAATAAGTCGCAAGCAAGCGCCTACCAGTCTGGCATCTGTCTCCGTCGAAGTCCGTCCAGGTGCAGTCGCAAGCGGGCCCCATGTCGCTGTTGTAGCAGAGGCCTCCGTGCCGACAGAAGGTCGACAGGGTGGGACAGAACTCTGAACTGACGCTGATCAGTCCCCGACTGTCCTTCAGGTGGGGCGTCGTGACCCCGTACTCCGTGTTGTAAAACAGGTTGTCCAGGGTGCCGCCCAGGTGAGGCAAGCGCCGACTCATGGGGTAACTGAGCTTGGCGTCAGGAATGTTCTGAAGGAGACAGAGGCATATGACATATGGCAAGTAGAAGGGCAGCAGTTACACTAGTCTACTGAGACTTAGGGTTCCTTCATCACAGTTCTCACGACGAGTGGCTGTCTGCAAACTCATGATCAAGGCTTACAGTGCACACGGTACATACGTAGATAAAGGTTCGTAAACAGAACACATGGGAAGCTCGATTCTGTGGTGGCGTTACCGGCTACCGACAAACACGCTTCCACTGAGCTCACACTGGGAATGCCTCCGACGAAGACGTCGCTGAACTGGTCGTAGTAGCCGAAGAGCCATCCCGCCAGGTTGGACAGACTCTTCCTGGTCCTGTCCACCCTCAGTTCCACGCGAGTGGCCACCTGGGAGAAGTCGACGTCGTGCCACTTGCTGTCGTTGACCGCCACAGACTGCAGCGTCAGCGTGCGCGTCTCCCGGCGGTCCCACTCCTCGGCGCCGGTCTTGAAGCGAACTCTGCCGCACACAAGGGCAAAAAAGTGAAACCGTCCACGATTTTTTTTTCCACTTTAAACTTCAGGGAAACGATTCGCCGTCCTATTTTTAAATACAGAATTTGTTTGGATGCTGCTACCTATGTGCATTAAAGCTACGCCAAGAATGTTTCATAGCAGTCGATTAGGCTTCTAGCAGGCTTGTAGCACTTCAATATGAAAAGATTCTGTGGAAGTTTCACACTCGAGACGAACCAAAACGCACTATATTCATACACGAATGTATATGTAATGAAAGCATGCATGCACAATATGTATCCAGACTGCAGCTCCGAAAGAGAAACGCCAAAATGTTTCGTAGCAACTTGGTCAAGGTTCACGCCTTGAAGTCTCTCAATGGCTAACAGAACTATAGGTAGGACGCTGTCAGCTGCCCACCTGACTCTCCCTCTGTAGATCGAGAACTCGAAGAAGTTGCCGTTCGAGGCGTCGCAGTAGAGCAGCAGAGCATTCGCCCTGTCGGTCTTGAGTCGGAAGGAGAGCTCGTTCTGACGGTGCATCGTCCACTTGGGGTAGCGAGCGAAACTGCCCCTGGAGCCCTCCAGGTGGATGCCATGACAGGCGGCTGCCAGCAGCAGAATCAGCAGCCGAGGCCACTTGAGACGGCCCTTCCAGCTGCTCACGGCCATGGGAGCATCGGGCAGCTACCGTACTCTGCACCTCTTACGGTGGCGTGGAGAGTGTCAACTCATGGCGTCACTTCGCGTCGCTTTTTCCCTCTGCTCACTTTTGGAAGTCATGAAATTTGCGGAGCCTGGAAATGTTGCATGGGACTCAGATGAGCGTCATAGACTCGGCATTCAAGATTAGCACAGGCTGTCGCGGAACCTAACTTACAACAAGCGGCAATTCCGCCAAACCCATTGCTTCTTCTCGAGCGAGTGAGTGAGAGGACGAGGATGCGCGCAGCGGAGGAGCGCAAATCGAATTAGGCGCCCTTTTCCGCGCCAGTCGTCCTGGCCAGTTTTTGAGAGGGGGCACAAGAGAGCTAATTCTGGAGCGGCGCCGAGCGGTTTGAAGGAACGCCGGAAGGGAATCCAATCAGTCGGAGAAGCGCCAGCGCTTCTCGTCAAAACGACTATATTTGACCGTACTACTTACGCTACCAAGCAAGCGCTCCCTTATGCGCCAATTGTAGAAAACGCTTCTGCGGTACACAGATCCCTACGACATACTGTGTAACTGTACATAGAGTTGGTCGGCCGGCGGGGAGTGAGTCCGGCCGCCCCAAAGAACAATGGGGAGGGAGCTTCGGTCGCTATCGCCCACCAGCATCTTTTGAGTTTGATCACCGGGCGAAAAGGAAGTGGACCGCCGGCCTCAATCATGGGAAAGAAGACTGCTACCATCATCTCTCCTCCCCTGTCTGTCATCCAGCGGCCGCCGAGATTTGTTGACTGACTCGCGGCGGTTGGCAGCAAGCAGCGACGGGACTTAACGAGCGCCGGCGCCGCCTGGTGACGAAGACGGAGACCCCTCCTCTCTGCCACTCACCCTCCCGTTATGTGTATAACCGCGTCGAATAACCGAGAAGAGAGAACTGGCAGAGTTGGCCTGTCTGCCTGCCCCCTGAGGAATATAGCAAAGATTATGGCTCGCATTCCACTACCCCCCCCCCCCCCCCCCCCCCCCCCCCCCCCACCCCTTCACCCTCCCATGAATGCGCGTAATATGGCCTGGTGCCCCACCACCCCCCCATGGCCCTTATGTACTTACTTGTCCTCCTTATACTCTAGGCAGTTCAGCGGAGGTGAAGGAGGGTGGCGTCCTAAAATCAATTGCTTGTAACGGCCGCGTGTCTCCGTTCCGCCCTTCGAACGGACAAGCCATGATGTACACATAGCGATAGCATGTGCGCAGCGTGTCTGCGAGGCTTCAACGTCATACTGTATGAGTGTTGGCGGGGGCCAAAGGTTCTCTGGGTGACGCAGGGGGCCGGCAGACGGATGACTAGACGAGGCTAGACGGGACTTTACGTATTCACGAGAATTTCTGTTGCGGCAGCGGTCAAACGTCAAAATGAATACTCCTCACTGGTCGGTCTCAACGGCACGGTCTGAGTTCGAAGCGTAGCCTAACTAACCATGGCATCTTACAGAAGCACACAATTCTTGTAGACAAGTACATAGTCCAGCAGTCTAGTCAGGTGACATTACGTAAGATAGTTCTTAGGCAATTCACAGAAGCAGCACTACATCGCGCTCGCATTTAGAGTTTGTCTCGAGCCACTTTGCTACGTTACCAATGTTTATGTCAATACCGACATCTCATCTCAGCCAATTCGTACCTGCTGTCCGCATTCGAAGCAAAACCAACCCTATGTGGAGTCTTCGCAAGGCCTGGTTGGACAGCAGGAGAACTAATTTAGGACAACCTCGAGACACCCTAGTTCCGCACAGCCTGCGAGTTTCCCATGAATAAATGATACTGGGAAGCAGTCGGGCGGAAAAAGCAACGCCATTAGAGAGGGGGAGAAACTCGGCGGACACACAGGACTGAGCAGGATCGAATGTTGCGTCTGTTCCGCAAGTTGGCCCACAAGCATGAAATCAGAATTCGCCCCAGTAGGACGGAACATACATGAACGGAGTGGGTGGGGGGGGGGGGGGCAGAGCTGAAGCAAGCGGGAGAGGAAAGCCTATCCATAGAGCTAATTCGACCGATTGCCAGAATGGGCAAGTTGACTATTGGAAATGTCGGCCCGACTGTGTCTGCCTCAAGGGAGCAAAGCAATCCACAATTGTGCATGCCAGCCGTTGACCTTGAAAATAGAAGAAAGCAATCTTGCAGCGCAAATTCGTTTCGTTAGATTGCCGCCTAACTAGATTGGTCGGGTGAAACAGTAACGTCATTACCGTAAGATGGCGCGACAAGTATGCAAGATTGCATGGATCTTAGAGGAACCAGCGCACAAGACGGCTACGTTAGGTTTTGAAGAGGCATCGAGGCAACAAGAATCGAGGCAGGAAGGAGAGCTTCTCCGCTTTCAGTGGCCCCACTTATTCTCCACTGGTTTTCTGCCCTCTGCTTGAAGAACAGCTTTTCTAAATGTTTCCGGCCGACTGGCGGCGCTCCCACAGGCAGGAGAGAGTTTTCCCTAATGTGGTCGCGTGTCGTCCTTTACTTCTGTTCGGGTCGGTCCGAATAGCGGCGATACAACTGCGGAATACGAGGCCGGGCTGCCCTGAGGTGATCTAGTCGTGTGTGCTTGGCTCAAGCCCCACCAACCTACGCACACGCCTTCGGAAGCCGGTCCCACTTAACGAAATCGTCCGGCGAAACTGGAGATCCTCCTTGCGATGGTCGACAGTTGTGGCATAGAAGTGACGAGCCTCGTTTTAAGACGACTGGCGTCGAGTTTCGTTCGTGGAAGCTATAACCTAGCGTCAGAGCGGCGACTCCTGTGAAAACGCGAGCACTTGATGTACAAGTGCTGCGGAGTCGTCATCGCCGTCGCACACATTTGTAAAGAGTTCAAATGCCTGATTATGTCGACGGGAATTGTTTGGAAACAAACCCCTATCCAGAGATCATTGCTTAGCTTCAGTTAAAGCGGACTGAATGAACACTCGAAGTGAGAGAGATAAAGAGAGAGCGAACACTCGGTTCGAGTAAACGGGTGCAGTGACCAACACAGGTGAGGCAACTTATGCTTCCTTGGGAGTTCACAACAACTAACAACGTGCGCGCCATAACGTATGGCTCGTTCAGTTACGTATTGCTGCTTCATTTTGATGTGCGATTTGGCTAGGTTCGGTCAACTTTTGTCTTAAAATATACCCCACTTGGGGATACTGTAGCGCTCGAATTTGAAAACTTATTTTAGTTTCGACCACTTAGAAGGCTAGAGGAGTCAGCAGGCTACCCGACGATGTCTCAAACTCCATCCTGCGACGTCAGACGAGCGAGTTATAGAGCCCGCGACTATGCCAAAATCAGCACTTTCCGACGCGTTTTGGTTACTGTAGCTCTCTGTTCAAACTTTTGAAACATTTCATTGTCGGATTCTTGCTCAGGAGCTCGAGCGCTTCATTTTGATATGCGATTTGACTAGGTTTGGTCAACTTTTGTCTTAAAATGGACCCCACTTTGGGATACTGTAGCGCGCGATTTTAAAAAGTTGTTTTGATTTCGACTACTCAGGTGGCTAGAGGAGTCCGCAGGCTACTCGACGATGTCTCAAACTCCATCCTGCGACGTCAGACGAGCGAGTTATTAAGCCCGAAGCAAGCGTGACCCACGCACATACGTACGTACGCACGCACGCCGAGCTCTTGATAGGGTTCGCTCGGCTGAGGCCGAGCGAAACAAGTCTCTTTTAAAAAGCGGAGTGGTTTTGAGCTTTGAATTTTTACTGAGATTGTTGCAAGGCCCTTTCCGGTTTCGTGCAGCGTCTTGGACTCTCCTCGCGACTACACTTTTTGGAGTGGTCTTGCTACGCAACATTGGTATCGCTCGGGTTTAATTTTTTACACCAAGAAAATCATCTTTTCAAACTAAATTTTAAAAAAGACACTGGAATCTAGCGCAAAACTACAGGTTAATTGTGAGCACGATTTGATGTTGGCTTGCAGTGAGCTATTCAGCGATGTCAAGACCGCCGCTCTCCAACGCACGAGTGCCAAGATATAACAAACCAAAATCTGCAGTTTTCATCGCGTTTTGGTTACTGTAGCCTTCTCATTGACCTTTTGAAACTTTTTGTTGTCGGATTCTTGCTCAGGAGGTCGAGCGCTTCATTTTGATATGCGATTCGACTAGGTTCGATGAAGTTTTGACTTTTCGCGGACATTACTTCGGGATACTGTAGCGCGCAATTTTCAAAACTTGTTATTATTTCGACGTCACAGTTCGCGAGAGTAGTCCGAGGGCTACCCGTCGATGTGTCGAACTCAACCCAGCGACGTCAGACAAGCGAGTTATT
Source organism: Linhomoeus sp. GSCO2_2 (assembly GCA_030248115.1). Taxonomy (NCBI): domain Eukaryota; kingdom Metazoa; phylum Nematoda; class Chromadorea; order Monhysterida; family Linhomoeidae; genus Linhomoeus; species Linhomoeus sp. GSCO2_2. The sequence continues at coordinate 46,788 of JASAMZ010010895.1, forward strand.
AAGCCCCAAGCAAGCGTGTCGTTTCCAGTTTTCGACGCGTTTTGGTTACTGTAGCTCTCTGTTTAAACTTTTGAAACTTTTTGTTGTCGGATTCGTGCTCAGGAGCTCGAGCGCTTCACTTTGATATGCGATTTGACTAGCTTCGGTCAACTTTTGTCTTAAAATGGACCCCACTTTGGGATACTGTAGCGCGCGAGTTTAAAAACTTATTTCAGTTTTGAACACTCAGATGGCGAGAGGAGTCCGCAGGCTACTCGACGATATCTCAAACTCCTTCCTACGACGTCGGGAGTAGTTAGGTAGGACCCCGCGGACTGATTGAGGATTTAATACCCTTATCAAATTTTTAGTGTATTATCAAAGTACTACGGGCAAATTTTGCCAAAACCGCTGACCGGTTGAGGATTTAATACCATTATGTCACTTTTAGTGCATTATCAAAGTACCAGGGGGCAAATTTCTGACTTTTTCCAAGATTGGGTTAACCAAGGGACAAACAAACAAACAAACAAACAAACAAACAAACAAACATACATACAAACAACCCAACAGACAAGCATGCAAACAATGGTCAACAAAGAGTTAATTTAGTTAATTAGTTTGCTAATTTAATTAGTTTATTAATTTGAACTTCTTTGGTTTCAGAATTTCAGTCACTTTTTTAGTTTTAGCTTCAGAATATTGAATTTTAGAGCTCAGAATTAGCCACTTTTCTCACTTTAGCTTCAGAATATTGAGTTTCAGAGCTCAGAATTAGCCACTTTTCTAGTTTTAGCTTCAGAATATTGAATTTTAGAGCTCAGAATTAGCCACTTTTCTTGTTTTAGCTTCAGAATATTGAATTTTAGAGCTCAGAATTAGCCACTTATCTAGTTTTAGCTTCAGAATATTGAATTTTAGAGCTCAGAATTAGCCACTTTTCTAGTTTTAGCTTCAGAATATTGAATTTTAGAGTACATAATTACAGAATTTAATGCTAGAATTTCAGAATTTGAAGTTAATAATTCAGAATTTGACTCCAGAAGTCATATTTTTGCCTTAGAACGTTAAAATGTGACTAATTCGCTCCAATTAAATTGAAGTTCATTTAAATTTATTTGGTTTCAGTCAACAAAAACGTAAATATATTACAATTGATGCAAAAAATACTACATCAACCATCATGCGTGCATGCATTTTGACGCGACGGCACATTTATGCATGCATTCTGTCGCAATCGCATACCCGTAGCCTGCGTCCGGCGATACCATTTTCCATTTCCAGCGCAGATTTTCCATTTTAAGATAGCAAAATCCAGTTTTCCTGTTCAGAAATGGGTTTCTCCCGACTCAAATGGAGTTTTGTCAACTCAAAATTGAGTATCCCAACTCAAAATCGAGTTATTCTAACTCAAATTCGAGTTTTCTAATTCAGAATATGGGTTTTCTTATTTCAAAGCGGAGTGTTCCTTTCCCAAAGAGAGGTCGGCGGTCGAAAACTTCGCCGCTAGTCGCGCCCGCGCTTTAGCCTATAGCAGGCTTTAGACGACTCCCATACTCGCATGCTGAAGAAAAGTCGAGGTTTCGACAGCTGACCGACGAAAATCTCGCGCCCCACTACTCGTATTACACAATTTCGCAGCTAGGCCTTCGTTTTAGCCCCTTCTCGGCTTTTAGAGAGCCCCCATCGCGACAAAACGCGTCGAAAGATGCGCGGAAGCGACGATAAAACGATCGGATGCGTCGGCGAATTAGGCGATCCTACTAATCCACGCCAGGATCTCCCGATACGACGGCTACCGTAACCGCGAAATCTCTGCGAGTCGGCCGTCGGGTACGCAATTTACCGATTAGTGACCCTGATGAACCATGAAATTTACTAAATTTGACCTAAAATCTGGCCGATTTTGCAACGTCGGATTAAAATTTCATATGATCCCATAGCGAAATGTGCTTACTTTGCGTTCGCGATACGCAAATTTGCATTAAAAGTTCGGGAAAAATTTTTGCTATTTCGACCTAACTCGGCCCGCGATAGCCGCGGAAGTCCCCTCTAGTCGTCGACCGTTCGCCCCGAGACTCGAAATACGACGCGCTACGCCCGAAAGGTCCGAAAGAACGAGCGCTCGGCGCGCTCCGCTCGCCGTCGCCTTATTCGAGAGGTTACGGTAGGCTGGCTACCGTAACCTCTCGAATAAGACGACGGCGAAGTGAGGGGGGGCTAAAATGATGAGTCATTCTCCAGATGGAAAGGCTTATAAGGCGCCCCTCGAGGCTATTTTTGTCACTTTTGGTTTTGAGTTTTTGTTGGTTTTGAAATTAGATATGGATGAGAGTGTGAAGAGTGTCGCCGTAGCGATCGACGGAGCCAACGCGTTGTTCGACGAAAATTATGCCTCCGGAGAGTCGGAGGAAGAAAGAGTTTGCTCATTTCGCTATATATTGCCTTTCCCCCTAAACCTGCGCGGCGACGGCGTTTGGGGCTGCGCCTTGACCTATTACTACGTGTTCGTGGAAAATGCTCTGTTTACCTTCCCCGGAGGAGTGATAGAGGCCCACGATACGGAGGAGAATGCAGAAGCTAAACGGGTTGCGTTACCTTCTTGTTCGAAACGCAACGTGAAGGCTTACACTAGCCACATTATGAAGCTGTGCGGAGGAGAGAGAAACGAAGTTTTGGACATCAAGCATAAGGCCGACGGAAGAATAGAAGTCAAAGCGAAGGCACCCTGGCGTCTGTTCCTGTCTTGGGAAATAGCGTGGAAATTGGGTCTAACTAAGAGAGGAGAAAGAACGCCTTGTATTATCCAACCGGATGAGAAATTGGTCGGCAGACCGCAGTTGGAGCATTCCAATTATTTCCTAGAAGCCGACTTCCTGCAACATAATTTTGTTGCTAACAACAAGGTTTTCGGGTCTTTTGGCGTCCTAAAACAAGTTTCGCCAAAAACCGAAACCATCGAAAAGGCGTTTAAATATCCCTTCAAGCACGTTCCTATTAAAACACACATACCCGTTATGAGGTTGTCCCTAAGACATTGCGAGAATGGAGAACTCGTCAAATTTGCCGACGAGAGGCTTTCGTTCACTTTCCAGTTGCATTTTTGGAAAATGGGCAATTACTGAAGTGTCACGTGATTTGACAGAATTCATTTCCTCTCGAGAACCTTAAAATTATGCCTTCGCCCTGAAAATCAGGCAAAACTATGAGTATTTATAAGATGATTCATCGCTCCGACTTCACTATTTGTTTTTGTGTTGCAATGAGTTTGTTTGTTTATT
>JASAMZ010010898.1:0-14785 GCA_030248115.1 Linhomoeus sp. GSCO2_2
TTGTGCCTTCTGTCGGTCGTTGCCCGCATGAGTCGTCCGCGCAAACATCGCCACAATAGCAATACGTGCTTCTCGCTTCGAATGTTCTGTTTGGCATGTTGAGCAGAAGAGCTGAGGCGGACGTGTGATTGTTGTCAAACAAGCCCTGAGTGCAGGAAGGGAACGAAGATAGTACATTTGGCAGCTTTTGAATCGGTTCAGATATTTGACAAGTGATGCTACCGTACATTGAAGCTATTTCAAACGTTGAGTGTACTGTAGGTCTGAACTTTAAAAATTCGAAGAGTTCGTCAACGTTGCGCCACTTCTGTCAACGGGACGAGCCGTTGTATACTCCTTATACATGTCGACGCGAGTTGCGCAGCAGTCTGTTTGGTTGTGTTATTGTTGTTGTCAAACAAAGTGCTAAATTTTTAAAACAACATGGTGCTAAATTTTTACCTCCTGGCTGCAGCGGATAGCACAATCGTGAAGATCCGCCAATCGGATCTAGTACGCAGATCCGCTTAACGTCTTGCCGGTAAATGTAACGTCAAGGTACATAGGTACGTATTTAAGTGTGAAAGCAAGCATCTAGCATCTAGGTAGTTTGTTTGTTGCCACATCTGTTCTTTTGGCCCAAGTAGATCTGTCACTGCCAGAACTACCCAGTAGCGCATATGTTACAGTTAATGCCCGCAGACCAGGCCTAATCTTGTTCGAGAAGCGGAACAAAGCCACTCGCGCACAAAAATGTTGATGTTTCCTCCACCAAATGCAACACTAGGCCAAGAAATTTGTTGATTAGCTGGAGTTACGTTACTGAGTAGAAGTACTTCCGTAATCTCTGGAACACTTGCCTGCGACGAACCGTTTTCGACTGGATGCATACATTTGCATTTCATGGTTGGAAATGGAATGCGGCCACGTCTACTGATCACTGCGCCATTAGGACGTTCTTTTATCACCACGAGATCGCTTTGCATATTTTCGAGAAGACTATCATTCCACAAGCAATGTACATATAGAAGTGGACTGCGGTTAGGCCAATCTGTTTATACACCGGACGTTAGAAATAAAGGATAGCTATTGTGCTAGAGTAAGAAGAACGTCGAAGAAAGAAGCTAAAAGATCGTCGCAGCATGGAGAGGAAGACCATGCGCCGTCGTCAAGCCGAGGCGACGCGGCCCAACGCCACAGCGTCGTCGTCGTCGGGATCGAGAACCTCGACCGAAACGGACAGCGACCGAGCAGTGGACACGCCCAGACGCCGATCGGGAAGCCGACCAGTGGATGACGCCCCCAAGCAGCGGAAGAGGGAACTACCATCTCCGAAGAAGCGGCAGCAGCAGCAGCAGCGTCGGCGGTCGACCTCGCAGACGGCAGTCGGCGTGGAAGCCAAGGCCTACTTCCACGGCTACCTGACGCGGGAGCTCGTCGAGCAGATGCTCCAGAAGCCGGGCGACTACCTGCTTCGCAAGCGACTCGGAGAGGACGACGCCAGAGACGACGGCGACTACGTCCTAACGGCCATGTCGGAGCAGCGGCGACCGGTTCACACGCTGCTGGAGAAGAACGACGCCGGCCTCTGGCAGCTGACCGACTACAGCGACCCCACAATCGACGGACTCATCGACCGCATCCAGCGCGACCGGGCGAGACTCGAGTGCGGCGAAGGCGACCTGCTTCTGCGACACGCCGTGCGGCGCCAGGCCTGGGAAATCACCCATGGGTGGGCGGAGGGTGAATGAATTTCCGTCGTCGTCTAATGTCAGAGTTTCTTCTTCTCATTCAGGCAATTGGAGCTGGGCCGCGTCCTTGGCGAGGGCGCCTTCGGCAAAGTCGTACGAGGAGCCCTGAAGCCGCCGAGTGGCAGCGGGGGAGAGGCGCTGCAAGTGGCAGTGAAAGTGTCCAACACCAAGAAGCTGACCAGAAAGGAGCTGGACGACGTGCTGACCGAGGCGTTCACTATGGCCAGCTTCAAGCACGACAACGTCGTCCGCTTCCTCGGAGTGGCCGTCGAGCGACAGCCAATCATGCTGATCATGGAGCTGGTGAACGGAGGCAGCCTCGACGAGCTGCTGCGGCGAGAGGCTGCCAGACGACGACCATTCAGCCTGGACAAGAAGTGCCTCTTCCTCCAACAAGCCGCCTGCGGAATCCAGTCGGCCCTTGTCTTGTTGCCTCAGTTGATGATAGCACGCCTGATTTCAGCTATCTTCACAGAAACAACTGCATCCATCGCGACATCGCCGCTCGCAACTGCCTGGTCGAGCAGCTGACTGATCGGCAGGGACAGATGCAGTACAAGGTCAAGATCACCGACTTCGGTATGGCCAGGACCGTCTCCAGAAAGGGCATCTACAGAACCATGGGATCCAGCCTCCGCGCCCCGCTCAAGTGGCTGCCGCTAGAGTCGCTTCGCGTGCGTCAGCGATTGATACTTGCTGGCCATTGATTATACAAATTAATGAGAGTGTGTCTTTGTCTCTTCAGTGGTCTTCACGAGGACTTCGGACGTGTGGAGCTTCGGCGTTCTCGCGTGGGAGATCTTCGCCGACGGGGGCGAGCCCTACTCGCAGGAGGACGTCGAGGCGATCAAAGACAGCGTGGAAAACGGCTACCGACTCAGCTGCCCAGAGGGGACGCCGTCGCCCGTCGACCGGCTGATGCGACGCTGCTGGCACGGCGAGGCCGAGAGACGGCCGACCTTCGACCGAATCCTCCCCTACCTGGAGACGCTGAAGCAGCGCGGCTGGCCCACCGACAGACAGGTCGACCTCGAGCGGTGTCTTCTCAACCCGCCGAGACCTCTGCCGCCGCCGGCCATCCAGCCCAGGAACCGACCTGTGATCAACTTCATCTGAAGGACTCGTCTCGCCCGGTTTCGATCTATGTGATCAGCCGCAAGCCGCCTCTCTCGTTTGCATGCGCCAGTGCTGCTGCTATATCATCGTAAACTCGAACACACGGCGCGTGAGAATTGGTCTGTGCTGAAAGTGATTTCAGCTCTCCGCTTCCAAAAGAGACGGAGTGCTGTAGTGGAGGCACTTCAAGTACGCCACACAGAGGAAATTGTGAGAGAGTAAGTAAGAGATAACAGAAATATGTAGTGGAGATATTGGCATAATGTTTACTCGATCTGCTGCAAATGTCACGTATTCGCTCCACTAATGTACGCGGTTCATTCATTCAGTCAGTGTAGGTAGGTACTAGGTACCATAAATGACAAAATCGGAAATTAGCAACCGGCTAAGACGGCGCTCTTTCTCAATCACGCGAAATCAGAGATCGAGTCGACGCGTGCCTTTGCCATTGGCGAGACTGAAAGAGTACATAGGTAGTTACTTGTGTAATGCGTGTATGTACATACAATTTTGAATCTTAGCATTGCCGACACCGTAATATGATTGTTAAGTCCAGTAATGGATTCAAACGATAGACGGCGCGAAAGGTCATAGAAGTGCCAGTAGTTTTGGAGCGGTGACACTTCGAGGCACGCACAAAACAAGTAAGACAATTTTAGGGCGAGTATGCAGGCTCCTGAAGGGGCGTAAGGCACTCTGATGCACGCACAAAACGAGTAGGACACTTTTAGACGACGTATGCATGTAGGGATTCCTAAACGAGCGGGGGTGCACTTTGGGGTTTTACTGTATGCGCGCAACCATGGGTGGAAAGAATAGAAGGCGACTCGCTTAGGTAACGATGCCCAATGGATCTTACAACGTGACGTGAAGGAGGAGGAGACGGAGAAGAATTCACTCCCCTCCCGTGGGACAAGAAACGCGCCGCGATTCTTTGTGCCTGTATCTTTTGCTCCACTCAACCGATTTTCACACAATTTGGAATTTAATGTGTTATTAATGTACATTAAATATGTGTACAAATATATCCGTAAATCCTCCAATAAGCGCCCTGGGCGCTTATTTTTTTCAACCTACCTCTGGGAGGGGCGCTTATTGGAGAGGGGCGCTTATTCGAGGGGGCCGCTTATTAACTCGACCCCTCGAGAGTGCCAAAATTTCCCCTAAATTCATGTTGTTGTCACATTTTTGCATATATTTGCACAGATTTTAGACTGAAAATGCAAAGATTTTGATCAAAGTACCTACAATTGGTCGCTGTACTGTCATGGATAACACTATCTTGCGTTAGAACTGGCCACAGGGCATGTATGGCAATGTTAGTAGTACTGGCACTTAATAAAGGTGGGCGCTTATTGAAGGGGGGGGGCGCTTATTTTCTCAACCTTCCTCTAGGAGGGGCGCTTATTGGAGGGGAGGGGCGCTTATTCGAGCGAGGAGGAGGACGCTTATTGGAGGATTTACGGTATGTATACATATACGTACATACGTAATCAACATTTTTTAACGGAAGGTACTAGGATTTGACAAGTGCCAGACTACCCTACTTCAAATGTTTGAATGACTGAAGCTATTTCAAATGTTTGAATTTGTTTGCATTTTAAAGCTGCGCGTGTACTGTAGGTCTGGACTTTAAAAATTTGAAGAGTTCGTCAACGTTGCGCCACTTCTGCTAACGAAAAGATTGGGTACAATTATCTACATTACTATGCCAGCCAGGTGTTTTGTCCGTCCGTCCGTCCGTCTGAGTACGCTTGCCTTCCTAGCACTTCGCCACGCGACGCTTCAGCATGCGCTTGCCTCGCTAGCACTTCGCCACGCCAAGCTTCAGCACGCACGCGCTAGGAAGCCAGCAGGACGCCAGCGGCGTCCCGCAGAGAAGCTGGCTCGCTTCGATCGATCGGCCGCAGAGAATCAATCGCTGCACGGCCAGCGTCGCCTGTTGCTGCCTGCCTTTGTAAGCATGGCTGTAAGCATGGCACCATTAGGGATGCCATGCATAAGTGCATACTTCACATTCCGCGGGCGCGGTATAAGTAGTTCGCCGTTTATTAGCCTGTTAGCTTCTTAGCGGTGGTCGGAAATAAACTGACTATAGCTTTGACGGGCGGTTGGTTGCGAGGCCTTGAGTGCATTCAGAGATTGAATGACCTTACACTCCTAGAGGTGTTGCAACAAGTACTTGTTCCGGGATTACGGGATCTACGTTGGGTTGGACTACCTGGTCGTCGCGTTCGGTGGCCTTGTAGTTAACTGACCTGGTCGTCGCGTTCGGTGGCCTTGTCAGTAAGCAGGTTGGTAGATTACGGTATCCTGGGTGGTCGTAGGAGTTGGTAGCAGGAAGTACTAAGGACCGGGCTTGGCCGCCAACTCGGCCTCCTACAGGTGGTGCGTTGACCGGGAACGCTAGTACCGTTCGGGAAAGGTTCTCGGTGGACGTACTATCTGATAGGCGGCAGTTTACAGCAGAGCCTAAGTAGAGTGGTGGAGTGGTGTGAGAATCGGCGGTCGGTGGTTGGTGGGAATCGCTTTTGAGTGAGCGTTGGTTGTGATGGACGCTTCGCAGCCGGACAAGAAGCCGGTGTCCCTCGCTAGGCGGAGGACAACGGACGAGATTCTGGTGGATGAGAACGTCGATTACGGTCGTGTGGATCCTTCGATACTGGCGCTGAAAGAGCAAGAGCCGGAACAGAAGGAGAATGCTCAGAAGTTGAAGTTGGATGAGAGTGGTCGCACGCATCAGTTCGAGGATGACGAGCCTGATAACAGTGATCGGGATAGTGTCTCTTCTGATATGGCGGTGTTGCAGGAACCGGCTCCTCAGATAGTGTCTATGTTCGCGGCAATGCAGCGTCAGCAGCAGGAGATGATGCAGATGCAATTGCAGGCACAGCGCGAAGAGCGTGAGGCTCGGGAGCGTGAAGCTGAACGGAAGGAACAGGCGCAGCGTGAGAGAGAGCGCGAGGAGCGGACGGCTAGGGATTTGGCACAGAGGGAGCTCGTGCAGCAGATGATGGCTGATAGAGACAGGGATAGAGAGGAGTTGCAGCGGGAGCGCAGAGAGGAGAGGGAAGAGTCGCGCCGTCAGATGGAAGCGATTCTCAATCACTCGCGAGCGCCGCCTGATTCGGCGGGTCCTTTCTCTTCTACAGCCATTGCCGCTGATGGCTTGAACGGGTTGGGTACGGTATTGAACACGCTGGCATATACCAGGCCGGGTTTGGCTAAGTTCGCGGGTCTAGACAGGGACAATTTTGCCGACTGGTTCGTCGAGTTTGGAATTGCCGTCGAGAATTATCCACAGGCAGTCAAACGGAAGTACCTGTTGGAGTTGTTGACGGGTGACGCCCTAAAGTTCTTCATGTCCATGTCGGAGGAGGTGAAGGTCGATTATCAGCAGGTCGTCGATCAATTGACCACCAACTTCGCTGATAGGAGGACGCGGACGACTAAGATGGCGTCACTTTGGAGCCAACGTCAGCAGAACTACCAGTCTGTGTACCAGTGGCGTTCGATCATGGAACGGGAGTTTCGTACGGCTGAGAAAGCGATTACGGTACCTGAGTCCGAGGATCACAAGTGTCCTTGCGGCAAGAGTTGCCATCGCGAGACGGCCAAGTGGAAAGCTCGATACGAATCCTGTCAGGCGTATATCGTTCATCAGTCTCTTCTGCCGGCCAATCAGGCTATCCTGAAGGATGATGAGTGGACCGTTGAGGGCGTTTTCACAACTGCCGCTGAGAAGGAGAGTGAGCGTGAGATGAAACAACAGGCCGCCAAGTCGAATTCTGAGCGTGCGCCGAGAGGTCAGCAACAGACTTCTAGTCAGCAGCAGCGGAATGTGCCGGCTGGGCCATCATTTCAAGCGCCGCCTCTGGAAGATGCGCGCCTTGACAGAGTCGGGAATCGTCCATTGTACCGTGGTTCCGAGTCTGCTCGTGAGTGTTTCCGTTGTCGTCAGAAGGGGCACGTTGCGGCCGAATGCCAGAATCGAGTGTGCACTTTCTGTCGTGATAAGGGTTACACGCCGTTTCTTGGTCACACGGATGGCCGTTGCTTCAAGCAGGATGCAATCAGGGCGCAAAAGCCTCTAGATCAGCAGTCTCGTCCGCCGGCTGACACGCAGAATGTGCAGTCGTCGCGCTGGGTGAATGAGCCGCCACAAACGTTGGTCTCGCACGCGCAGGTTCCCTCGGAGCAAGCTTCGTCTTCGCAGAGGATCGATTCTCAGCCGACGTCAGTGACGCAGGCTGGTTTTCCTTTGGAATGGTCCGGAAAGGCGTTCGTTATGTCGGCTAGGGACTTGTCCTCTTATGAGTTGTGCCAGCTCTCGAAGCAGGAGAATCAGAAGTCGAAACTGATTCCCGCGACGGACTTCCTCTTTGACGATTTGCCGCAAGTCGCGCCGGATTTGAAGCGCCGATTCAAGAACGGGCTGATGAAGAGTCAGGTCGCCGTCCTGGACTCAGGTGCAACCACAACCACTGTCAGCCCCCGAATTGTTGAGACTTTGCTTCAGAGTGGTAGCGCTGATTTGATCGTGCAAGATCAGAACTTCCCGTTGACTGGCATAGATGGCTCCACTTTCCTGAGCACGGGTTCCGTGAAGCTGAAGGGTGTCTATTGCTCTCGTGAGAACGAAGCGATTCCGTTCGAAGTGACGGCGCCAGTTAGCTTCAATCTTCCTGTCGATATCTTGATAGGCAACGACTTGATGGGAAAAGTCGGTATTGGCCTCTCGGATGGGGAAGGAAAGGTCTTTCCGTCGGCTGCTGTGCCTTCGTCCTTTGACGCTGACGTGTCGATTCAGCCAGTTAGGGCTCGGAGTCCCAGGAATTGCAGGAGACAAGGTGGATGCTTGTCCTATAGAGGTTACTGTAGGGACCGTCCTCGCCGTTTTCCTGCCTGGCCGCATAGACCGAATTGGAACGGGAGTCAGACCTCGGGTCAGAACCCATCGAGTTGGAACTGGAGAACGCAACCGCTGATGTCGAATCAGAATGTGGACAGTTTGAGGAACAAGTTTTGGGGGCGTTGTCAGATGCCACAATCGAGTTCTCACTGGTCCCGATATAGAACAGATACTCACGTGTTTCCAGTGTCCGACTATGGTTCCTACAGGGTGTTCTGAGTCACTTGTATCGTGTTGCCTGTGGAAGTTGAGTGTGCTTGTACATATAGCGCCTCTGTCCTGGGTACATGCGCTTGTCATCTTCGTCATCTGTCCTGAGTACAGATTGGACGTGTTTCTCCCTTGTCCTGAGTACAAGGTCGAGCGTTTGAGTTGCTTGAAGTTTCTCTGTAACATTGCGAGTACTTGAGTGCTTGAACTTGGCTGTCCTGGGAATAGTCGATTTCTTCTTGAAAGAGGGGAGAGGAAGATATGACAAGCATAAGAGCAGAAGGGCCGATGGGCCGAGGAAGCGATTATACTGGCGCGTGGTGTACACTTATAGTGTACCTCAGGCAATAGGCGGAATTGACGCGCCTGACACTTGGGTTACTGTAGGTGTGGTCGTCACGTTTGTGTCTAATATTTCTCGTGTGGGGTTTTAAGGTTTCGTCAACTGGTCGGTCAGGTCATCTGGTCGCCCAGGTCGTTCAAGGTCGTTCAAGCCTTCTGGTCGTTCAAGTTCGCCCAGTTCTACGCGTTCGAGGAACTCAGTGATCGTGATCAGTGACATACGATCACAGGTTCTAATCATTTGCGACACGGCCCTTTTGTCTGAATGGGGCGTGTAAGCATGGCACCATTAGGGATGCCATGCATAAGTGCATACTTCACATTCCGCGGGCGCGGTATAAGTAGTTCGCCGTTTATTAGCCTGTTAGCTTCTTAGCGGTGGTCGGAAATAAACTGACTATAGCTTTGACGGGCGCTTGGTTGCGAGGCCTTGAGTGCATTCAGAGATTGAATGACCTTACACTCCTAGAGGTGTTGCAACAAGTACTTGTTCCGGGATTACGGGATCTACGTTGGGTTGGACTACCTGGTCGTCGCGTTCGGTGGCCTTGTAGTTAACTGACCTGGTCGTCGCGTTCGGTGGCCTTGTCAGTAAGCAGGTTGGTAGATTACGGTATCCTGGGTGGTCGTAGGAGTTGGTAGCAGGAAGTACTAAGGACCGGGCTTGGCCGCCAACTCGGCCTCCTACACCTTCAACGCAGGCTTTGCCTGAACAGTACGGCAATGCACGGTAGCAGAGCCTTGCAAAAGCGAACAGTGCGGAAACCTTGCAATGTGCAATTCAACAGAGCCGAACAGTACGACAATGCTCGCGCAGGCAATTCAAGCCGCTTCAGCGACTATTTCGCTTGCAACAGGACAGATCTTGCAACAGGACAATCGGCCCGCTCTCTAGCATTTGTTTTGCGCGCCGCTTTGTACGGCGCGTTCGTGAGGCAGTCAGCGCCATTAGCTTGCAACAGGACAGACAATGCTCGCGCAGGCAATTCAAGCGGCTTCAGCGACTATTTCGCTTGCAACAGGACAGATCTTGCAACAGGACAATCGGCCCGCTCTCTAGCATTTGTTTTGCGCGCCGCTTTGTACGGCGCGTTCGTGAGGCAGTCAGCGCCACTAGCTTGCAACAGGACAGACTTTCTGCAACAGGACGCTGCAACAGTACAGACGTTGCAACAGGATCGTCGCACGAGGCGACCAGCGCCGGTGGCTCGCAACAGGACAAACCTTTGCAACAGGACAGATTTTGCAACAGGACAAATCTTGCAACAGGACAGATCTTGCAACCGGAAAATCTGTCCGCTTTCTATCATTTTTTTGCGCTGCGCTTTGTACGGCGCGTTCGCGAGGCAGTCAACGCTGTTGAACAGGACAGACTTTCTGCAACAGGACAAATGTTGCAACAGTACAGACGTTGCAACAGGATGCTCGCGCGAGGCGACCAGCGCCATTGGCTCGCAACAGGACAGACCTTCTGCAACAGGACAGATTTTGCAACAGGACACATCTTGCAATAGCACAGACCTTGCAACAGGACAGATTTTGCAACAGGACAGATTTTGCAACAGTACAAATCTTGCAACAGGACAAATCTTGCAGCAGGACAAATCTTGCAGCAGGACAGATCTTGCAACAGGACAAATCTTGCAGCAGGACAGATTTTGCAACAGGACAGATTTTGCAACAGGACAGACCTTGCAACAGGACAGATCTTGCAACAGGACAGATCGTGCAACAGGACAGATCTTGCAACAGGACAGATCTTGCAACAGGACAGATCTTGCAACAGGACAGACCCTGCAACAGGACAGATCTTGCAACAGGACAGATCTTACAACAGGGCAAATCTTGCAACAGGACAGATCTTGCAACAGGACACATCTTGCAACAGGACAGATCGTGCAACAGGACACATCTTGCAACAGGACAGATCTTACAACAGGACAGACCCTGCAACAGGACAGATCTTGCAACAGGACAGACCCTGCAACAGGACAGATCTTGCAACAGGACAGATCTTACAACAGGGCAAATCTTGCAACAGGACAGATCTTGCAACAGGACAGATCTTGCAACAGGACAGATCGTGCAACAGGACAGACCTTGCAACAGGACACATTTGCAACAGGACAGATTTTGCGATATTGCAACAGGACAGATTTTGCAACAGGACAGACCTTGCAACAGGACAGATTTTGCATCAGGACAGTCCTTGCAACAGGACAGATCTTGCAACAGGACAGATCGTGCAACAGGACAGACCTTGCAACAGGACAGATTTTGCAACAGGACAAATCTTGCAACAGGACAAATCTTGCAACAGGACAGATTTTGCAACAGGACAGATTTTGCGATCTTGCAACAGGACAGATTTTGCAACAGGACAGATTTTGCGACCTTGCAACAGGACACATTTTGCAACAGGACAGTCCTTGCAACAGGACAGATCTTGCAACAGGACAGATCGTGCAACAGGACAGATCTTGCAACAGGACAGACCTTGCAACAGGACAGATCTTGCAACAGGACAGACCCTGCAACAGGACAGATCTTGCAACAGGACAGATCTTACAACAGGGCAAATCTTGCAACAGGACAGATCTTGCAACAGGACAGACCCTGCAACAGGACAGATCTTGCAACAGGACAGATCTTACAACAGGGCAAGTCTTGCAACAGGACAGATCTTGCAACAGGACAGATCTTAAAACAGGGCAAATCTTGCAACAGGACAGATCTTGCAACAGGACAGGCCTTGCAACAGGACAGGCCTTGCAACAGGACAAACCCTGGAATAGGACAGACCCTTCAACAGGGCAAATCTTGCAACAGGTCAGACCTTGACAATGAACAGGGCGGACGTTGCGGCGCGCGTGCGAGGCGACCAGCGCCGTTGGCTCACAACGGGACAGACCTTGCAACGGACAGACCTTGAACAGGACAGATCATGCAACAGGACATTACGGCCATTGACGACTACATTCCATGATATTAAGATCTCAGGAATTCTTCTGCAACGGGAAGGAACGGCTAGTACTCCCTATACATGTTGACGGGTTGCGTAGAAGTCTATTTGGCTGTTCTCGGTCTCCCTGCGACGCGGCCTGTCTTCCAAGGGTAGTCTCGTCGAATTTGAAAGTATCCTGAGCAGGTCGTTGACCGAATTTCGCGTGAGAAGAATGAGGTCGGCGAAGAAAGGGAAGCATTTTGCGACAGAAATTGTAGACGGGGAATAGATAGACCATTGACGTGCTTATCGCAGTCGACAAACGCCGTCGGAGGAAGGACTGCACAAGCCTACGAAGACAATTGCCAATTGCCATTGTCGGTCGTCGTCGATAATCATGGTTGGTGTTTGAGCTTCTGAAAGTTCTGAGCAGATTACTGTTTATTGCCCACAAGCGCTGGTTTGTTTTCAGACGCAGCACTTCACGCAGAAGGAAATCGATGGTGCGTGTGACTGCCTTGACTCGGAGACTCCATACACCATACCACCTCGACCCCACATTGAGCTTCCTGTGCTGTACACAAGCAATAGTCGCGTATATTTTGCGCAGATTTCCGGGAGGCGTTCTACCTTTACGCGCCCAAGGGTCTGCTGGACAGTTCTAGTCACCTGCGCTACATCATGCGCACCCTGGGCTACAGTCCCACGATGCAGGAGTCACAGGTCTACTTCAAGGAGAAACGTAAAGCTTCCATTTGTCACTGTTGTGTTTATTACTTCGGCGGTGGCTCCAATGGCGCAAATGTAAGGGTCGCTGTGGACTTGTTCCCGGTTTTTTCTCAGGCGGCCGAGTGGACTTCGCGAGCTTCCTGGAGCTTCTGCATCAGCACTCGAAGACGGAGAAGGCGGGCGCCGAGATCCTGGCCGCCTTCAGGGCCGACGACCCCAAGAAGACGGGGCTGGTGCGCGCCAAGGAGCTGCGATCCATGCTGACCGGCGCCGGGGAGAGAATCTCCGATAAGGAAGGTGAGGGGGAGACTTGACGTCGACGACACCCTTTGGAAACTTCCTTTACGAAACACAGATTGAGCAATAGTGCAAAGAAGGCTGCCTACCTACCACACCATGCGTCATACTGCACCAGTTCCCCCTGTTAGCGTGCTATGCCATGTGCGAGCCCCTTTTCAGTGGACAGACTGTTCGCCACCCTGGGTGTCAGCGACCCAAGCGCCGTGTTCAGTTACGAGCAGCTGGTCAGTCGTCTACTGCCCACGCCCAAACCCGACTACTGAAAGCAACGATACGATGGACTGGCTGTGCTGTGTGATGCTCTTCCCACACTCCTTGTCTGACCCATGCGATGTTACTAGACTGATTGTTGTACCATCGTGATGACTAGGGTCTATAGCCCGTGGATGACGCATTGCAGCTTCAGAGACTGATGTCGCGCAGCTGACGCGCTGCAGCTTTAGAGACCGATGTCGCGCAGCTGACGTGCTGCAGCTTCAGAGACTGATGTCGCGCCGCTGACGCGCTGCAGCTTCAGAGGACCGATGTCGCGCAGCTGACGCGCTGCAGCTTCAGGGACCGAAGTGGCGCCGCTGACGCGGTGCAGCTTCAGAGACCAATGTCGCGCAGCTGACGTGCTGCGGCCTCTGACACTGGTTCGGGAGATAAACCGACGTTTTGCGATTCGCCTGTGCCCGTGACTCGTGCGCCGTTCTTGGTCAGAAGACGAAACTCCGTGTTGACGGTGCTTTGACAGTGTGTAAAGCATATTGTTATCACGTTGGGTCTCACAGCGAACCGCAAAAGCTGTTCCGAAGCAACGGAAAGGGTGTGGAGAGCGTGTGGAGACCAACTTGTGATCTTACTGTATACGGCGCAAATTCAAACCGCGCACGATGTACTGCGCACCGGGTATTTTCGGAATTTCGACCGAATTTAGGCGGCGGCCGAAGACCAAACCGAAACTGGGCGCTTCGCCGTCGCAAGGCGGTTCTTTTCGGCCCGGGATCGCCGGGATCCGTGTCCGAAGTCGGGAGTTATCGTTCAGACAAACAAACAAACAAACAAACAAACAGACAGACAGACAGAGATCGCGTGATTAGTAAAGAGGATTGTATGTCAGTACGCACTATCGACAAGCAATAAAGTATCAGAATACATACAGATGGTAGCCAAGTGTGCGGTGACGTTTCGATGATTCACTTCAGCACGCGTTATTGTATCTTCGAGATCTTTGAAATCCCTCTTTTATTGCATTGCAAAATGCTTGCATATACAGGGTTTTTTTTTAGATGACCACTTTTCGTTCGGCCAGATTTAGTGCAAAACTAAACCAATGTAAGTGAAACTTTAACACATGGTCAGAAAGGCTTTGCCATTTTGTATGTTAGATGCCCAGCTGAATTGGTCTTGCACAGCGAAAATTACAGGGTGTTAAAGTTTAGGCCGGAAATCTCACGATCGGCCGACTTTGAAGCACGGTAACTCGGTCGTTCCGACTTTGAAGCACGGTAACTTCCAGGAAGGGGAGCAAAACAGCCAGCTTTAGCCAGCTGGTCTGCCTTCTAGTTGCCAGGCACACCCCTGTGACCTGGCACCCAGTCAAGACTGAGCCGATTCTGAGCACCCACTCGGTTGAGCGCTTCTCTGCACTCTGCCACCAGGCAGGACTCTACTCTGAAAGAAACCAGTGCCGCCAAGGCGGAGCGACTGTCTGTGAAAATGGTAAAGGACCATCCGACGACTTCACGGTCTAAAATGTAGAGTGCGCATTGCAAGATTGCATACACCTCCGCTTGAAAGACCGTTGCATACTTACCCAATGGGAAAGACATCTCCACGTCCCACGTTGGGATGTAGACGCCTGCGCCAGTCGTTGTGGACAGACGCGAGCCATCCGTGAAGCATGGGACACCCATCGACCTGGGAGGCCTGGCCGCCAGGACCATCCTCCACTCCTCTCGACTGCGCACCTGTGTCTCAAAGTGGCATTTGAACTCAAACCGACGTGAACAACAGTCAGCCCTTAGTTTGGCACATGGCACATAGGCTTCCAGCTGAGATTTCAGGCGCGAATGGGGCGCCCTCCCCAGCGCGCCCGCCTCCCAGCTACCTGACTGGGTCAATCTATAGCAGGTAGCGAGCGCCTCTCTCCTGACCAGCAGATGCAGTGGAGGCAGCCCCAGGAGCACCTCCATTGCAGCTGTTGGGGTGGATCGAAGCGCCCCCGTGATGCAGAGGCAAGCCAGGCGCTGTATCTTGGACAGATCGCGCCTAGCCACCACCAACTCTGTTCTAGGCCACCAGACCACGCTGGCGTAACTCACCATGGGCCGTATGATGGCCGTGTAGACCCACCGTACCACACGTGGCAGCAGACCCCAACGACCACCAACGGCTCTCTTCAGCTGCCAGAAAGCGCGAACGGCCTTCTCACATTTAGCTTTGATGTGGTAGCGCCAAGTCAGACGACTGTCCAGTACCACACCCAAGAACTTCACCTGACCAGACAACCGAGTTACC
>JASAMZ010010899.1:0-46629 GCA_030248115.1 Linhomoeus sp. GSCO2_2
AATGGTTAGAGATTGCTGGTCGCGCTGTCGTTTTGCGCCGAGTGCTTGCCCGTTGTCGCGCAACTCACGCGTTCGAGCGGATACTCAGAGACCTTTGTCGCGCAACTCACACGCTGGAGAACGTGGCACCTACCTATTGTCATTGCGCATCCAAGTGTTGTCAAAATGTTGTCTCACTTGGTGGTGAATCTCTGCCGCAAACTTCTCGGATTCAGCACTAATACGAAGGCAACACTGACCGTCGCCGCGGACTGTGTATGGCGGTTCTGAATGTAGACTTTGCACTGTCCAGAGGCTGGCGGCTGCACCGAAACGGACGCGATGTACCCTGCGCTGTGCCAAACGTCGCTGTGCGAGCGTCTCGGATTCAACACTGAACGCAGGCTGTACTGACAGCTGACTGTCTATAGCGGCTCGCAATGTATGTAGAATGCCCGCGGCGCCGCTATTGTACAGGCGCACCTGATGTATGTACGCTACACAGCGGGCGATCCCCCGCTGGGAGTGGGGTGGACGGCGTCGGTAATGCAATGCTACAGTAAGACGATTCTATAACTTGGTTCGATTGCGCGTAGACGCCTATCTCGACCCGTCTTATTTGGTTGGTGTACTGTAGCCGCGGCGAAATTCAATGGCGACCGATATTTTCCGAATTTCGACCCAATTTAGGCAGCGGCCGAAGACCAAACACAGGAGACTTTGGTCAGCGTCGAACGGCGGTTCCGTTGATGCACGGCTCGTCGCGATCCACCGCCGCAGTCGGCAGTTAGCGCCAAAAATGTGCCGCGCAGAGGATAATTTCGGAATTTCGACCGAATTTAGGCGGCGGCCGAAGACCAAACTTCGGCCAGATGATGCAGCGTCGAACGGCGGTTCCGTTGATGCACGGCTCGTCGCGATCCGCCGCCGCAGTCGGCAGTTAGCGCCAAAAATGTGCCGCGCAGACGATATTTTCGGAATTTCGACCGAATTTTGGCGGCGGCCCAAGACCAAACTTCGGCCAGACGGTGCCCGGCGGAAGGCGGTTCCGAAAATGTATACATGTCCGGGATCCGTCGCCGCTGTCGAGAGATATCGTGTTGACACACAGACAAACAGACAGAGATCGCGTGATTAGTGGCGGCCCAAGACCAAACTTCGGCCAGACGGTGCCCGGCGGAAGGCGGTTCCGAAAATGTATAGATGTCCGGGATCCGTCGCCGCTGTCGAGAGATACTTTGTTCACACAGAAACAAACAGACTGACAGACAGCGCGCGATTAGTAGAGAGGATGATACGACGCCGTTCATCTAAAGTTTCTAGCTGTGTGAAATCCTCACATCCAACAAAACAAGATTAGTAGACGGGGGCAGAGCCCCTCGGGGCACTCCTCCCCTCTTTCAGAAGAATTATGGGAGTTGAATCTTGCTGCCCATCGATCAACGAGACATATGTCAGTGAAGCTTAGTGGCCATTCTGATCGCAAAACTAATAGCAAATTCGGAATTGTGACCCTCCAATACCCCACATTCGACACACAACACACCTAGCTTCAGCTGAACTGACACAACCAGGTTTTCCACTTGAGGCCACGTATGGTGGCAAGCAAATTCTTCAACCAGGCAAGTCGTCCGGGGGACGCAGTATACTCCACAAATTTGGACTCCTACGCACGGTGACTCCTCTGCTGTTGTGGCCTCCTGGCACCCCTAATCGCAAAAGCAATGCTGAATTCGTGATCTACATCCCAAATTACCTCAGATTCGACATACAACACCCCTAGTTTCCTATGGACTCCGGGAACTGAAATTCTGCACTTGGGGTACGGTTGCATAGAAACTCGTCGTAGGTACGTTCAAACATCATCTATACACTGAACGGATGCCAAATTCGTAATCAGCGCCCCCGAAAACCCCGAAATCGAGCATAATATTGGCATAGTCGACCCGACGCCCAAAATTCAAACCGACGCGGCAGGGATACTGTAACTCTGCAAATTTTTCAAAAATACTTCTCTGGGTCAGATTTAAGCGCAGAATCGTTTGAAAGCACTTTTGGAACGATTCGGCAACGCATTCGAGCGCTATAGACGCCGAAATGCGAAAATCGCAATTTTCGACCCCGGAGTCGAAAAAGTCGCAGTGTAAGAAAGTTTTTTGTGTTTCGCCCCATTTTCTCCGTTCATGGCTCATTCGATAGAGGACATCTGGGAAGGAGCACCAAGAGTGGTCTCGCCGCTCTAGCTGCTACCTAGCTCGCACAGCAGCCCGTCAAAGTCGACCCGGTGTAGGAGGCCAAGTTGGCGGCCAAGCCCGGTCCTTAGTACTTCCTGCTACTAACTCTTACGACCACCCAGGATACCGTAATCTACCAACCTGCGTGCTGACAAGGCCACCGAACGCGACGACCAGGTCAGCTAACTACAAGGCCACCGAACGCGACGACCAGGTAGTCCAACCCCCACGTAGATACCGTAATCCTGGAACAAGTACTCGTTGCAACACCTCTAAGAGTGTAAGGTCATTCAATCTCTGAATGCACTCAAGACCTCGCAACTAAGCGCCCGTCAAAGCTATAGTCAGTTTATTTCCGACCACCGCTAAAAGGCTAACAGGCTAATAAACGGCGAACTACTTATACCGCGCCCGCGGAATGTGAAGTATGCACTTATGCATGGCATCCCTAATGGTGCCATGCTTACACGCCCCATTCAAACAGAAGGGCCGTGTCGCAAATGCTTAGAACCTATGATCGTATGTCACTGATCACGATCACTGAGTTCCTCGAACGCGTAGGACTGGGCGAACTTGAACGACCAGAAGGCTTGATCGACCTTGAACGAACTGGGCGACCAGATGACTTGACCGACCAGCTGACGAAACCTTAAACCCCACACGAGAAAATATTAGACACAAACGTGACGACTACACCTACGGTAACCCAAGTGTCAGGCGCGTCAATTCCGCCTATCGCCTCAGGTACACTATAAGTGTACACCACGCGCCAGTATAATCGCTTCCTCGGCCCATCGGCCCTTATGCTTGTCATCTCTTCCTCTCCCCTCTCTCAAGAAGAAAGCAACTGTTCCCAGGACAGCCAAGTCCAAACACTCCAGTACTCGCAATGCTACAGTGAGCCTTCAAGCAACTCAAACGCTCGACCTTGTACCCAGGACAAGGGAGAAACACGTCCAATCTGTACCCAGGACAGATGACGAAGATGACAAAGCGCATGTACCCAGGACAGAGGCGCTATAGACAAGCACACTCAATCTCCACAGGCAACACGATACAAGTGACTCAGAACACCTCGTAGGAACCATAGTCGGACACCGGAAACACGCGAGTATCTGTTCTGTAATGGGACCAGTAGGAACCCGATTGTGGCATCTGGCAACGCCCCCAAAACTTGTTCCGCAAACTGTCCACATTCTGATCCGACATCAGCGGTTGCGTTCTCCAGTTCCAACTCGATGGGTTCTGACCCAAGGTCTGACTCCCATTCCAATTCGGTCTATGCGGCCAGGCGGGAAAACGGCGAGGACGGTCCCTACAGTAACTTCTATAGGACGAGCATCCACCTTGTCTCCTCCAATTCCTGGGAATCTGAGCTCTGACTGGCTGAATCGACTCGTCAGCGTCAAAGGACGAAGGCACAGCGGCCGACGGAAACACCTTCCCTTCCCCATTCGAAAGGCCAATACCGACTTTCTCCATCAGGTCGTTGCCAATCAAAATATCGACAGGAAGATTGAAGCTAACCGGCGCCGTCACTTCAAACGGAATCGCTTCGTTCTCACCCGAGCAATAGACGCCCTTTAGCTTCACTGAACCCGTGCTCGAGAAAGTGGAGCCATCGATGCCAGTCAACGGGAAGTTCTGATCCTGCGTGATTAAATCAGCGCTGCCATTCTGAAGCAAAGTCTCGACGATTCGAGGGCTGACAGTGGTTGTGGTAGCGCCAGAATCTAGGACGGCGACCTGACTCTTCATCTGCCCATTCTTGAATCGGCGCTTCAAATCAGGCGCGACTTGCGGCAAATCGTCAAAGAGAAAGTCCGTCGCGGGAATCAGTTTCGACTTCTGGTTCTCCTGCTTCGAGAGCTGGCATAACTCATAAGACGACAAATCCCTAGCTGACATGACAAACGCCCTCCCGGACCATTCTAGAGGAAAACCAGCCTGCGTCACTGGCGGCGGCTGAGAATCGACTCTATGCGACGACGAAGCTTGCCCTGATGGAATCTCCGACTGAGGGACGAGTGTCTGAGGCGGTGGCTCATTTACCCAGCGCGACGACTGCATATTCTGCGCACCAGCCGGCGGACGAGACTGCTGATCTGGAGGCCTCTGCGCCCTGATTGCCTCTTGCTTGAAGCAACGGTCGTCCGTGTGACCAAGAAACGGCGTGTAGCCCTTATCACGGCAGAAAGTACACACTCGATTCTGGCATTCGGCCGCAACGTGTCCCTTCTGACGACAACGGAAACACTCGCGAGCGGACTCAGAGCCACGGTACAAAGGACGATTTCCAACCCTGTCAAGATGCGCATCTTCCAAAGGCGGCGCTTGAAACGACGGACCAACCGGCGTACTCTGTTGCCGCTGTCCAGAAGTCTGTTGCTGAACTCTCGGCGCACGCTCAGAATTCGACTTGGCAGCCTGTTGCTTCATCTCTCGCTCGCTCTCTTTCTCAGCGGCAGTCGTGAAAACGCCCTCAACGGTCCACTCGTCATCCTTCAAGATAGCCTGATTGGCCGGTAGAAGAGACTGATGAACGATATACGCCTGACAGGACTCATATCGAGCCTTCCACTTGGCCGTCTCGCGATGGCAACTCTTGCCGCAAGGACACAGATGAGCTTCCGTCTCAGGTACCGTAATCGCTTTCTCAGCTGTACGGAATTCCCGTTCCATAATCGAACGCCACTGGTACACAGACTGGTAGTTCTGCTGACGTTGGCTCCAAAGCGACGCCATCTTAGTCGTCCGCGTCCTCCTATCAGCGAAATTGGTGGTCAACTGATCAACGACTTGCTGATAATCGACCTTCACCTCCTCCGACATGGACATGAAGAACTTTAGGGCGTCACCCGTCAATAACTCCAACAGGTACTTCCGTTTGACTGCCTGCGGATAATTCTCGACGGCAATTCCAAACTCGACGAACCAGTCGGCGAAATTGTCTCTGTCTAAACCCGCGAACTTAGCCAAACCGGGCCTGGTATATGCAAGCGTGTTCAAAACCGTTCCCAACCCGTTCAAGCCATCGGCGGCGATCGCTGTGGAAGAGAAAGGACCCGCCGAATCAGGCGGCGCTCGCGAGTGATTGAGAATCGCTTCCATCTGACGGCGCGACTCTTCCCTCTCCTCTCTGCGCTCACGCTGCAGCTCCTCTCTATCCCTATCCCTATCAGCCATCATCTGCTGCACGAGCTCC
The DNA here is from genome assembly GCA_030248115.1 of Linhomoeus sp. GSCO2_2. Taxonomy (NCBI): domain Eukaryota; kingdom Metazoa; phylum Nematoda; class Chromadorea; order Monhysterida; family Linhomoeidae; genus Linhomoeus; species Linhomoeus sp. GSCO2_2. Next base: position 5,419 of record JASAMZ010010899.1, read on the forward strand.
CTCTGCGCCAAATCCCTAGCCGTCCGTTCCTCGCGCTCTCTCTCACGCTGCGCCTGCTCCTTCCTTTCAAGCTCTGCACGCTGCGCCTGCTCCTTCCGTTCAGCTTCACGTTCCTGTCGTTCGAGCACCAACTGCAACATCTCCTGCTGCTGACGCTGCATCGCCAACTGCGTCTCCTGCTGCTGGCGCTGCAACTCGGCGAACATGGACACGATCTGAGGAGCCGGTTCCTGCACCATTGCCCTATCAGAAGAGATACTGTCCCGATCACTGTTCTCAGGCTCGTCATCATCAAACTGATGCGTGCGACCACTCTCGTCCAACCTCAACTTCTGAGCATTCTCCTTCTGTTCCGGCTCTTGCTCTTTCAGCGCCAGAATCGAAGGATCCACGCGACCGTAATCGACATTCTCATCCACCAGAATCTCATCCGTCGTCCTCCGCCTAGCGAGGGACACCGGCTTCCTCTCCGGCTGCGGAGCGTCCATCACAACCAACGCTCACTCAAAAGCGATTCCCACCGACCACCAACTACCGATTCTCACACCACTCCAACACTCTACTTAGGCTCTGCCGTGAACTGCCGCCTATCAGATAGTACGTCCACCGAGAACCTTTCCCGAACGGTACTAGCGTTCCCGGTCAACGCACCACCTGTAGGAGGCCAAGTTGGCGGCCAAGCCCGGTCCTTAGTACTTCCTGCTACTAACTCTTACGACCACCCAGGATACCGTAATCTACCAACCTGCGTGCTGACAAGGCCACCGAACGCGACGACCAGGTCAGCTAACTACAAGGCCACCGAACGCGACGACCAGGTAGTCCAACCCCCACGTAGATACCGTAATCCTGGAACAAGTACTCGTTGCAACACCTCTAAGAGTGTAAGGTCATTCAATCTCTGAATGCACTCAAGACCTCGCAACTAAGCGCCCGTCAAAGCTATAGTCAGTTATTTCCGACCACCGCTAAAAGGCTAACAGGCTAATAAACGGCGAACTACTTATACCGCGCCCGCGGAATGTGAAGTATGCACTTATGCATGGCATCCCTAATGGTGCCATGCTTACACCGGGGCCAAAATTCGCGAATTTTTCAAATTTGGCGCCAAAATGGGTCCCGCAGCGATCCAATTCATTTTTTCCGTGTTCGGCACTATCGAGTACTACAACATATCAAAAGATAGTATATACCATTATATGCAACTTTTTCGAGTTCTACCTTGTACTATGCCTTTTTCAGTACTTTGAAGATTTAAATTTTTGAATTTCCCGCCAACGGGGTCCCGGAGCGTGACCCCGTTTGGTGTCCACCCTGCCCACCCACTAGGCCTACCCAACGCAAAAGACCGTTTGGAAATCGGGCGTTTCACGCGCGAACGCCAGACGGGCAAAGTTTCTGCGTTTCGCGCACAAACGCTATATACTCCACACTTTTTTGTGGAGTATAAAAATGGTTCCACACATCTCAAAACGAAAGGACAACGTCAAATTCGTTATCAGCGTACCCTAAAAGCCGGAATCGAGTACTTATGCAACATAGGCAAAGACTAGATTCATGCAACATAGGCGTAACGTAACCAATGGAACCGCTGGTTATCTCTATGATCATTTCAGATCGCAAGGTCACGGCGTTCATCATATGAGCCTGCAAATTATCGACTTTCCAGGAACTTATGAGAAGAGTGTCCTGAGGTCTCACGAATCTCTCTGGATCAGACTGTTGAACACTGCCTGGCCATTCGGACTGAACGACAGGATCGATGGCTACGGTGACATTTCCTCAGGTATTTTGCCGCAAAATCCAAGGGTAACCCATATTTTCAAATCAAAGTTCCCAGAATCTGGCAAAATCGAGGTCGAAATCGCCGCAAACGCGCTCGCAAATGGGATCTCTCTGCTCTGCTTCAACGTATCAATGAAATAGCAAATGGAGACTATCCTATGCGAGATCTTTTTAAATTCCTGTGCGGTTTGAGTAAATCCGGCAGGACTAAACTGTTCCAGTACGTGCAGACACCAGTCTCATCTGACGTAATTGATGCACCAGTCAAACTTGGAATCTTCGCTTTCATCTCGAGTCGTGCTGAGCAACGCGCTACCGTAACCCGGAAGGAGGAGAAGCTCATTGTCACGGCTAATTATGTTAATTACGGTATAGAAAAGATTTACTTCAATAGCCTGTTCAGAAAGCAAGAAGCCAGGAACATGTTGCCCTGTGACGTGTCCATTCCCAGGGTGCAAATCGCGTTCAAATCTGATGAACCGGTTTCCCTTCAGTTGATGAACTATTCCAAGGAGTTAAAAGGCTTCACACTTGACAAACTGTCTCGCGGCTATTACAAGTGCCCCTGTCAGGATTCTCCTCATGTTTACGCACCAGCTGGACACATTGTATCGGGTAACCTTGAGATTGTAACCAATTTTAAACTCAGGAAACTATTTGGCAAGGGTACCAAATTCCGAGAACCTAAAGGGCTTAACTGGCAGCTGGTTAGAACCGAAAGTGTCAAGATTGTTGATGAATTCGTCACAAAATTTGCCAAATTCCACAAATTTACCACAAATGTCGTTGCAAATTACAAAGCAAAGATTTTGGAAGTTTGTATTCTGACTGACACTTCAAAGAGTTGCGTTCTTTCTGCAGAGAGTGCGAGAGCTCATCGCCCGCATGCTCCGCTTCATGAGCCCCCGCTTCGCAAGAGGGTATTGCATAGCAATATTGATTTCGCCCGCGATTTGGCTTTTAGAGCAAGAACATCCCTCTTTCAAGCAACGCTTTTAAAAAAGTGACAAAAACTTGTAAAAGTTTGGCAAACAATTGACAGAGCACAAAAGAGCGCACTATGAGCAATCAAACGGTGTCGCACTTCTGCATGTAGCAAAGAGCGATCTTAGCGTCAAAATCCAGATAATGGCGTTTTCCGCGGTGCGTGTTTGCGTAATTGAACAAACCTTTGTAGCCGCATGAAAGAACACGTCGAGAGCTTTCACCTGGCGTGTCGATTGCCACTCTACGACGTAAGACGAGCGAGTTAGAGCCGTTTTGTGCTTTTGCACCTTCAAGTTACTGTAACTCGCGAAATTCAAACTTTTGTGTTTCGACCAATGGGAGAACAAATGATTAGTGAGTCGGAAGCTATCCAAAAAGCTCGAGATCGTCTCTCTACGACGCAAGTTGACCGCGTTAGAGCGATTTTAGCGTCAAAATGCCAAGAATGGCGTTTTCCGCGGTGCGTGTTTGCGTAATCGAAAAAACTTTTGCAGTCGCATGAAAGAGCACGTCGAGAGCTTTCACATGACGTGTCGATTGCCGCTCTACGACGTAACACGAGCGAGCTAGAGCCGTTTTGCGTTTTGACCTTCGGCTTACTGTAGCGCGCGCAATTCAAACTTTTGAATTTCCAAACCTCTTAGCTGAATGATCAGTGAGTCGAGACCTATCCGCAGAGCCCAAGATCTCCGCTCTACGACTTTCCAACGCCGAGATCTGGGAGCGTTACGGACGCACGCACGCACGCACGCCGAGCTCTCGTATGGTGTCGCCCGCCTGAGGGCGGGCGAAAAAATGAGTTTCTATTGGTCACCCTTGCTAACAGCCCATTTCCGTACTTATTGTACTTTTGAAATTCAACATGACAGCCTCGCCTCTCTTCAGGCCAACGTGCGAATGATCAAGGACTCCCAGACGCTCTGATGCGCTGTTGATACCAAACTGCGTCATGGTAAACTCCAAGGGCTGGGAAAATGGGCCGGTCATTGCAACGTGAAATTTAGGTTCTTGCTTGGGCGTCGTCCGGCCTTCGTAATAGCGCACACAGTGCGCAAAATATGTTTGCTGAGCGAGCTTGTGCGCAACCGAGCGATGATTCTGCCGTTTTAACTAATTAGGAATTGATTGGTTGCCTTCTGCGCTAATTCGAGTGTTATTGAAACGCTGTTACAAAGCAACGCACGCGCTTGTTACGCTGTCAGTAACGCTCCATGTATTGCACAACTCTTTGGATATGAAGTGCCAAATCGAGCTCGTGCGAATCAAAACATGCGACCATCGGAGCAGTAATTCAAACAGAATCAAGAGTGCGCAGAAATGGTCTTCCTTCGAATCGCGTTGTCAGTAACATGCGCTACGATTACACTCAACGTTGACGATAGACGATTCTTTACTGCAACCAGGCCACTGTATGGCATCATCGTAGGCAGCTGCTGCATCTTCTTACAAACGAACTCTGGCAGCTCTCAAGGAACATCAAGGTTAAACATCACAAAACGTCGCCGCCACTATTACACAAACTGCCATTTGGCGCACTTGGCCAGGCACGTGGGGTTTTGCAGCCCGTGGAACGTCGTTGCAACAGATCGACGCTCGACTGTTGTGATAGTGCAGCGGGTTGCAATCGGTTAGTTTGCAGTCTACACCGCTGAAGGCAGAGATGTACCTGTAGTTTGCGTGACGCTATTGTTCAAAGGAGGTTTCTGCGACGAGCTGAATCGTTGTCTGGTATACGCGCGTGCGAGAGAGAGTTTGGCTTCAAAATTGCCGCCAAAGCAGGCCACTGCGTCGACTGATTTGACAAAATAGTGTCCTTTGTTTGTCACTTTTGCCGCTTTCATGTACAGTACCTACATCATGGCCCGTTCGCTTTCTGTTTCCCCCGTTCCCAAGCTGCGCGATTCTTTGACATTTCTAGGTACGCAAAAGTTTACTTGGTGATTGACTACTACTTAAGGCGAAGCTACATCTATTGCTACATCCATCTAATGTAGGCGACAGAGTTCTAGCGTAGCTCACTATGAATAACTCTCGCGCATTGCAGACTCCCTAAGAGCGAAAATGAAAGCCATTCTTACTCTACTGGCCGTCGCTGCAGTGGTTTCACTAGCTGAGATTCTATGGTGTGAAGACGTCTGCAAGGACTATCACGAGTGTCGAGTAGAGCTGAAGAAGCGAGGGGAGGACTTCACTCACTCGGCCTGCAGGTACAGTTAGTTGTGTCAGCGAGTCTCGAGCTACCGTATTTTCTCCAACTGTAAGCCACCGTAATCTTCAATTCTGATTCCGTCGCTTGGTCAGAATCTGAACGTTTCACAATGGCACGCTCGTCACATCACCACAACACGCCTCTTCCTTCGCAACAACCTTTGTTGACCTCCCTATTGAAGAATTACTGTACCTGCAGTACAGTATCTGCACACTGCAGACACAAGGTGAAAGGCGAGAAGGCGGCCTGCCTCCTGGGACCCTGCAGCACCTACTCTGGTCTGAAGCTGCAAACAGACTTCTGTGAGGTGACACTGGAGAATTACGCCGGTTGTTACAAATGCTGAATACCTAGGCTTTGGAGATAGAGTGTGTTGACATATAGTCAGAGTTTGTTCAAACGCTGGGTTTATGGAGGTAAGCGTTGGTCCACTACCATAGGTCTTCTCAGTTTGTGGCTCAAGCAGCTTGTGAACAACTTGGAGAATGGTGGGAAGAAGCATGCAGTTGAGCGCCTTTGTCCCTTTGATCAGTTGTGATTATGCCAGTCTACCCTTAGGTACTGATCCGCAGCACGGCACGGTTTGTGCCGTTAAGTGTAGCTTGGCGGAATTGTTTGGCTGTTTCATATATGGCCGCTGTGGTAATAATCTGTCACCCCCTTTGGCTTGGCAGTATACGGTAGTCCAACAGCTTCGCGAGAGAAGCGCATGAAAAGCACCCACATACACTGTTGTGCCGTAGGTGCATATTAATGTAGGTGGCAGCTAGGAAAGTAGTCGGCAATTGAAATCACGTACATGAACGATCTGTTTCACACAGACTGCAAGCTGCACGTGTCACTAATGCCATCCCTACTACCCACCACCATTTTGCATCGCCGTCCGTCAGTCGCCGTCGCAACAACTGGCCACTCAACTGTTGTGAACTCGGTCACCAAATTTGCTGCGTTGCACTCGGCAAGATAGCATATAGGTATGTAGGTAGGTATGTACACACACTGTATGTAGCGCGGCGCTGAACAAAGACAGGTCGAACGTTTGTAGTTTGCGCGAGCCGATTTCGTGTCATCCTCTTCACATCACATCAATCTTCTGGTCGCAAAACCCTTCAAATCCGCCGCCAAAGAAGCTCACAGAGATTTCGATCAATTCACCCTCTGCCGACCGGCTTGTTGGTTAGAAGCGCGATTCGCTCACAACTGCGCTATTTTGGACGTGTTGCCTTCCAGACCACACTTTCCAGATTCCCCTTCAATAGCCCTTCTGAGAGAGAATGAAGTCCGTCCTAATTCTACTGGCTGTTGCTGCAGTGGTGGCTCTAACTGAGCGACTGTGGTGCGAGGACGTTTGCAAGGAGTATCACGAGTGCCGAGTGGAGCTGAAGAAGCGAGGAGGGAACTTTACGCACTCGGCCTGCAGGCGAGTGTCGTTTACACCGTGTCAACGAGTTCCTGTGCAATTGTGTGAAATTGTGCCGAGTATACCTTGCCAAACCCCAAGCTACCGTAGCGCTAAATCTCTGACTTTTCCGAGTCTGTCAGAGTCTGCGTGCGTTCAACAGTGGCACGAGCTTCGCAACGTGCTTTCTTTCGAGCAAACAACAAACAACACTGCAGAGACAAGGTGAGAGGGGAAAAGGCGGCCTGTCTCCTCGGGCCTTGCAACACCTATTCTGGTCTGAAGATGAACAATCCAGGCTTCCCAGAGGTGACACTGGAGAACTACGCCGGTTGCACCAAATGCTGAGGAGAGTAGAGGGATTGAGGTTCATACATAGTGCGTCGGTGATGAATTTTTGGACGTGGTTGGGAGTTGCAAATTTTGGACGATTACAATTGTGCGCGCCTGTTACATAGGTCGCTCCATTTTGGTGAGTCACACGCGGTTCTTCCATTTTGTGAACAATTGGAAGAAAGATGGCAAGACGCATGATATTCACTTCATACGGGCACTGAAAACATGTAGGGTTCATACATGTAGGATAAGTAATGTGTTGCTGTTAGTCTGATCACTCCAGACGTTGCTACAGCATCTGCCACATGGAGAAGCTTCGATCAAGCTCAATGTTGTCGCCTCCGTCAGACGCATCGTACTGAAGGCCCGTTTGGCAACACCAATATCCTCTACTAGCATGCGTGATGATTCAAACCGCAGCCGATGCTCCCACCAATCTTTGCAATATGCACGGCACCTACAACGCAGCACTACAGCAATGGCTGCATTGCCAAGCGGGCACCCGGTGCAGTAAGCAAGTGTTCTCCATGCCACTGTAGCTGAACCCCTGGCAGCAGCTCCCCACCTTCTTGCACTCAAAAGCGCAGCTTCGCAGGGTCGGCGTGTCCACTTCTGTAGAGACAAGTGGGCGGAGTAACTTCTTTCCAGTTGTCCACAGATAGAATCTTGCAGGCTCACTGTTGGAAACGCAGACTTTGTCTGAAGCACTGATAACGAATTCCGATCGAAAAGTTTGCTGCACAAGGAATGAATCGTCCGATGCATAGACGTACCCTTCTCACAAAGGACTTTCTTGTTGTTTATTGCAAATTTCCATGTATACCACATCGTGGACGCCACATGGACCAGATATCCCTGGCAGTCTAGAATGTGAAAGGGTGCGTAATTGGCAATAATAGTGGTCGTAAAATTAAGACATACGCTTAGCAACGCAAGACAAGCTGTGTGTGTAAAAAGTTCAACCTATACTTTGTGTCTGTCAAAATTTGGTGAACAGTATAGTGAACTTTGTACACATCGTAAGCCGCATCTGGAGGAAGTGTCTTGAGAATGTGTACCTTAATGCCAAGTGCACCTATCCCCACGATACGGTTGTCTGTACAGCTGATCTGAAGCTCAGTGATATCGCCGCGTTCGCTATATGTTATCGCCATGATACGACGCCGTTTATCTGATGTTTCCTACCTGTGTAAAAACGTCACATCCAACAAAAAAACTTGCCAGAAGTTTGGTGCGAGCGAATTCCTGTTTTCAGCGTACGCATTTCTGTTTCCGAGTGCGCATTCATCAATAAACAACTGTTCTGGCCATCAGACGAAAATCTCGATTTTGAGATTTTCTTAAATTTTAATTCCAAATATCTCGAAATTGGAATTAATTGAAACTGTAAAACTACGCCACAAATTCTTGTTGGCATACGGCCTTACCATTTCTGCGTTCAAATTCGTCAAACAACGACGTTCTCTTTTGTTGATTTATGGAATTTTGAAAAATAATCACGTATTTCTATTAAATTCCACATTTGCAAAAAATTTCTCTTGCGTTACAAATTATCCGCAGTCTATACTCTTTCCATTTCTGAAGAAATTTCGCCGCTATATCATCAGATGAAAAAGTCGATTTTCGACATTTTCATATTTTGATTGAAAATATCTCGAAATTGCAATTTTAAAAACTTCAAAACTATGTCACAAATTCTTATCGGCATACGACCTTTCCCTTTCTGCGTTCACATTCGTCATTAAATGACGTTCTATTTGTGTCAATTTATGCATTTTGACAAATAATCGCGTATTTCTATTAAATTCCACATCTGCAAAAAATTTCTTTTGTGTTACAAATTATCCGCGGTCCATGCTCCTTCCATTTCCGAAGAAACTTCGCGGCTAGCGCATCAGACGAAAAAGTCGATTTTCGAGATTTTCGAATTTTAATTGCGAATATCTCGAAAATGCGAAATTAGCAACAGAAACGGACATCGGATCCGTACTCAGCGACATCGACTCTACTTGACCGCATATGTCACTGACTTTACTTCGGTGCGACGGAAACACACACAGACACACAGACACACACACACACACACACACATTGTCATCCGTATATATGTTACCGTGACTACCCGGATCCAGTGAAAACCCGGACATCCGGGTTTTCACTGATCGACTTAGTGAAAACCCGGATATCCGGGTTTTCACTGACGGGTTAGTGAAAACCCGGATAATGTCAAATTATCCGGGTTTTCACTGAAAGTTTAGTGAAAACCCGGATATGCGAGATTTCTTGGGAGGGTCGTGAAAATCATGATAGTTGTGTTTTCATCAATCTTTTCGAAGAAACAGCCTAGAAATCGACCCTTCTATAGTTTTCAACACTGCTGACGGAACAAGTGCTTTTGAATAGCAAATCGCGCTGTTTGTTGTGCGAAACAAGCGTCGTGGAGTGCGAAACGTGCGATCTTAGCAATACCTTGCATCTTTGCCGAATCGGCCCTTTCACAATGCGCATGATTTTCGCATGATTTGCGGCCAATTGGCACATAAACTTTCAGCAGGGGGCAACGTTTATGGAGAATGTGCATCCCGCTTACAGCCTGCACGTGACTGAAAGCTGTCGCAAGCGTTTGCAGGGAGGGGGCACAGCCGGCCTAAGCAGGAGGAAGTATATGGAGGAGTGTTCACCCCACTTACAGTTTGCACTAAAACTCGGTCGACGTCGCGCCTGGCGGGTCTCAACTGAGGCTTAGCGCGACCACCAACTTCAGGGCGCGCTCCGCGCGCCCTGAAGTCGGTCACCGGTCGCGTTAAGCCTAAGTTTCGACCCGCCAGACTGCGACGCCGGCTGACTCTTGTGGACTGTGGGCGCAGGGCGAGCCTAAGCATAGCCTGATTTGGAAGTAACCAAACGGCCTACAGGCAATAGAAATATAGTTGGAGCAGTGTATTGCGCGATTTTGAGCATATCGGAGAAATATCCGGGTTTTCCCTAACCGATCAGTGAAAACCCGGATATCCGGGTTTTCACTAACTCAACAGTGAAAACCCGGATATCCGGGTTTTCACTAACCAACTCAGTGAAAACCCGGATATCCGAGTTTTCACTGAAGACGGGTTCTCCCGGTCACATATATACACCTCGCCGCGCTGAGGCGCGGCGCAAACAAGCTGTGTGTGTAAAAAGTTCAACCTATACTTTGTGTCTGTCAAATTTTGGTGAACAGTGTAGTGAACTTGGTACACATCGTTAGCCGCATCTGGAGAAAGTGCCTTGAGAACGTGTACCTAAATACCAAGTGAAGCTATCCCCACGATACGGTTGTCTGTACAGCTGATCTAAAGCTCAGTGATATCGCCGCGTTTGCTATATGGTATCGGCATGATACGACGCCGTTTACCTGATGTTTCTTACCTGTGTGAAACGCCACATCAAACAAAAAAACTTGCCAAAAGTGTGGTGCGATTGTTCTTCATCGCGAATACCTGTGCTTGGCGTACGACATTTCCATTTGGCCATTAGACGAAAATGTCGATTTTGGAATTTTTTAATTCTAAATATCTCAATATCTCAAAATTGCAATTTATTGAAACTGCCAAACTATGTCACCTTTTCTTATTGGCATGCGGCATTACCATTTCTGCGTTTACATTCGACAATAAAGGACGCTCTATTTTTGTCATTTTGATGAATTTTGACAAATAATCGCGTTTTTTTCATCAAATTTCACATTTGCGACAATTCTATTTTGTGTTACAAATTATCCGCTGTCTATGCCCATTCCATTTCTGAAGAAATTTTGCCGCTAGCCCATCAGACGAAAATGTCGATTTTGACATTTTTTAATTGTAATTCTAAATATCTCGAAATTGCAGTTTATCAAAACTGTAAAACTATGTCACAAATTCTTATTTGCATAGGGCCTGACCATTTCTGCATTCACATTCGCCAATAAACGACGTTCTATTTTTGTCAATTTATTTAATTTTGACAAATAATTGCGTATTTCTACCAAATTCCACATTTGCAAAAATTTTCTGTTGCGTTACAAATTATCCGCGGTCTATGCCCTTTCAATTTCTGAAGAAATTTCGTCGCTTGCTCATCGGGTGAAAAAGTCGATTTTTGACATTTTCGTATTTTAATTGTAAATATCTCTAAATTGCAATTTTTAAAACTGTAAAGCCATGCCATAAATTCTTATTGGCGTACGACCTATCCATTTCTGCATTCACATTAGTCAATAAACGACGTTCTATTTGTGTCAATTTATGGAATTTTGATAAATAATCGCGTATTTCTGTTAAATTCCACATTTGCAAAAAATTTTCTTTATGTTACAAATTATCCGCGGTCTATGCTCTTTCCATTTCTGAAGAAATTTCGCCGCTAGCTCATCAGACGAAAAAGTCGATTTTCGACATTTTGGAATTTTAATTGCGAATATCTCGAAAATGCGAAATTAGCAACAGGAACGGATACTGGATCCGTGCTCAGCGACCTCGACTCTACTTGACCACATACGTCAAATATCTTATTTCGATGCGCGGACAGACAGACAGACAGACAGACACACACACACACACACACATTGTCATCCGTATATATACACCTCGCCGCGCTGAGGCGCGGCGAAAAAAAACTACACAGTGCCCGAAAGCGTCAAACAATAACAAGCAGAAATATGAAGCAGTAGAGGTTTCTCACCGTAGAAATTCAAGGCCACATCAATGCGCTCCCCATTGGGCAGTTCGATTCGAAAGTTGTAGTCAGACCCTTCAGAAGCGACGAGCTGCAGTGCCAACCAGAGTTGTTTCCTGTGCAGTTGCGGAGTGGCCAGAAGGTAGGCTGCAACGACGGAAGAAAGCTTATCATTTGCGTAGCCCTGGCAGGTCTATCACAGCCACTAATGCTCTGATCGATCGGGAATCGGTCGATAACTGCGGCTCTTGGCCCTTGTGACGAAAAGTGTATGGTGGACTACAACTGGCAACTGGCCTGGACCGTGAAAGGGGGGGGGGGGGGAGGAAATCACCTCTAAGTCAAGAATGTATCTTCCTTCACATAGAAATTTCTTTGATTTCATGGAAATTATTGCCTAGTGAACTTTTGTCACGTTGCCCAATCTCCTCAGAAACAATTTAGGTACAATTGTTCCTAGATTGTTAACAATAGCAAAGACAATTTGTCGAAATCCGAGCGGAGCAAAATCAAAACAATTTCAACAAGCTGTGTGTGTAAAAAGTTCAACCTATGCAATGTGTCTGCCAAACCTTGGTGAACAGTATAGTGAACTTTACACACACCATTAGCCGTATCTAGAGAAGATATCTTGAGAGCGTGTGCCGCAAACCAAGTGCAGCTATTCACACGATACGGTTATCTGTACAGCTGATCTAAAGCTCAGTGATATCGCCGCGTTCGCTATATGTTATCGGCATGATACGACGCCGTTGATCTGAAGTTTTATACCTGTGGAATACGCCACATCGAACAAAAACTTGCCAAATGTTGGTGCAGTCGTTCTCTACCAGGAATTCCGTTTGATTTGTACCGCTTTAAAGGTGTCACGCCCAGAGCTGTCTACCTGTCTACCATTCACTGGCATTCTATAATTCAGTGGCATTCAGTGGCCCCCTATGAAATCCCAATAAATGCCACTTGCAGCATTCAGTGGCTTTGTGGCATTTTACAGAAAATGCCTCTAGATGCCAGAATACTTAAATTAGCAAGGAAATGTCAACAAAAGAAAACTGAATTAGCACATGTGAAGCCTAGAAGCTGTAAGAAAGAAAGTGAATGACTGTGTCAGGTGAAGTGGTCATTACACAGTAGACAGGGCCTGTGAATCATGCTGTATAATGGCATTATTTATCGCCTAGTCACAAATTGTCATGTGGGTTGCCAGTGATTTTATAAAATGCATATAGAGAGTAGACAGAGACAGTAAACTGCTCGTACACACTGGGTTTTTTTGGCATTTGTCACTGTTAGCCAAACACAATGTCACCTATTCAACTAACTTTGTGCCATTCAGTGGTCAAAGACACATTTGCTCACATAATATGGCACTTGCTGTACCACTACATAAGAAGTGAACGGCCGGTCGTAAAAGTGTGGGACACATCGAAGGATGAGCTCTACCACTCATTGACATTCAGTGGGTGTTCCCAGAGAATACCCTGTGGAATCATAAATGTGCTGTTCGGTGGTCTGTTCTGTGGGCTTCCAGTTCCATTCACTATGCGGACCAGTGAAATGCCAAGGAGTTGTTCAAAATTTAATTCAGGTGGATTGCCTGTGTGACAAGTCACTTACCATGCTCAAGGATGAATTAGCATACATACCACACTATCGGCTGGGTGGTTGATTGACTTTTCATTGGAGTTGCTGGGCAACAATTTGTGGATTTGCTGAATATTTTGGTTTAGTGCACAATCAATTTGGATGACAAGTAACAATTCTCACACCCCATCTGACCATCGTAGTGCTGGCTTCAAGCCAGTGAGTGGAATGCGCCCCTTTCTGTCCCCCTCCAATCCCAAGTCTATTTGGTCCCTACCTGGCCGCTCAGTGCGATCTCTACAACTGATGCTGAACCCTATGGTTTGTATTTGTATTAATTCATTATGTGTATTTATAGGCTTTGTAAATGGATCTGTTCATAGGAAGGTGAGGAGCGAGAGAGTGGAGAGTCGTCCTCACCAGCAGAGAAAGACTCCACTGCCAGCCTTGAGACAATCCCAGAAGAACCCAAGGATAAGGCCACTGAGGAGGCAGTGCAGCCCACAGAAACAAGTCTCTTTTAAAAAGCGGAGTGGTTTTGAGCTTTGAATTTTTACTGAGATTGTAGCAAGGCCCTTTCCGGTTTCGTGCAGCGTCTTTGACTCTACTCGCGACTACACTTTTTGGAGTGGTCTTGCTACGCAACATTGGTATCGCTCGGGTTTAATTCTTTACACCAAGAAAATCATCTTTTCAGACTAAATTTTAAAAAAGACACTGGACTCTAACGCAAAACTACAGGTTAATTGTGAGCATAATTTAATGTTGGCTTGCAGTGAGCTCTTCAGCGATGTCAAGACCGCCGCTCTGCAATGCACGAGCGCCACGATATAACAAACCAGAATCTGCAGTTTTCATCGCGTTTTGGTTACTGTAGCCCTCTCGTTGACCTTTTGAAACTTTTTGTTGTCGGATTCTTGCTCAGGAGGTCGAGCGCTTCATTTTGATATGCGATTCGACTAGGTTCGATGAAGTTTTGACTTATCGCGGACATTACTTCGGGATACTGTAGCGCGCAATTTTTAAAACTTGTTATTATTTCGACGTCACCGTTCGCGAGAGTAGTCCGAGGGCTACCCGTCGATGTCTCGAACTAACCCCAGCGACATCAGACAAGCGAGTTATTAAGCCCGAAGCAAGCGTGTCGTTTCCAGTTTTCGACGCGTTTTGGTTACTGTAGCTCTCTGTTTAAACTTTTGAAACTTTTTATTGTCGGATTCGTGCTCAGGAGCTCGAGCGCTTCACTTTGATATGCGATTTGACTAGGTTCGGTCAACTTTTGTCTTAAAATGGACCTCACTTTGGGATACTGTAGCGCGCGAGTTTGAAAACCTATTCAAGTTTTGACCACTCAGATGGCGAGAGTACTCCGAGGGCTACCCGTCGATGTGTCGAACTCAGCCCAGCGACGTCAGACAAGCGAGTTATTAAGCCCGAAGCAAACGTGTCGTTTCCAGTTTTCGACGCGTTATGGTTACTGTAGCTCTCTGTTTAAACTTTTGAAACTTTTTGTTGTCGGATTCGTGCACAGGAGCTCGAGCGCTTCACTTTGATATGCGATTTGACTAGCTTCGGTCAACTTTTGTCTTAATATGGACCCTACTTTGGGATACTGTAGCGCGCGTTTTTGAAAACTTATTTCGGTTTCGACCACTCAGGTGGCTAGAGGAGTCCGCAGGCTACTCGACGATGTCTCAAACTCCACCCTACGACGTCAGACAAGCGAGTTATTAAGCCCGAAGCAAGCGTGTCGTTTCCAGTTTTCGACGCGTTTTGGTTACTGTAGCTCTCTGTTTAAACTTTTGAAACTTTTTTTGTCGGATTCGTGCTCAGGAGCTCGAGCGCTTCACTTTGATATGCGATTTGACTAGCTTCGGTCAACTTTTGTCTTAAAATGGACCCCACTTTGGGATACTGTAGCGCGCGAGTTTGAAAACTTATTTCAATTTTGAACACTCAGATGGCGAGAGGAGTCCGCAGGCTACCCGACAATGTCTCGAACTCCATCCTACGACATCAGACGAGCGAGTTATTAAGCCCGAAGCGAGCGTGACCCACGCACGTTACGCACGCACGCACGCACGCACGCCGAGCTCTTGATATGGTTCGCTCGGCTGAGGCCGAGCGAAACAAGCTGTGTGTGTAAAAAGTTCAACCTATACTTTGTGTCTGTCAAATTTTGGTGAACAGTATAGTGAACTTTGTACACATCGTAGCCGCATCTGGAGAAAGTGTCTTGAGAATGTGTACCTTAATGCCAAGTGCACCTATCCCCACGATACGGTTGTCTGTACAGCTGATCTGAAGCTCAGTGATATCGCCGCGTTCGCTATATGTTATCGGCATGATACGACGCCGTTTATCTGACGTTTCCTACCTGTGTGAAAACGTCACATCCAACAAAAAACTTGCCAAAAGTTTGGTGCGAGCGAATTCCTGTTTTCAGCGTACGCATTTCTGTTTCCGAGTGCACATTCATCAATAAACAGCTGTTCTGCCCATCAGACGAAAATCTCGATTTTGAGATTTTCTTAAATTTTAATTCTAACTGTCTCGAAATTGGAATTTATTAAAACTGTAAAACTATGTCACAAATTCTTATTGGCATACGGCCTTACCATTTCTGCGTTCAAATTCGTCAAAAAACAACGTTCTATTTTGTTGGTTTGTGGAATTTTGAAAAATAATCACGTATTTCTATTAAATTCCACATTTGCAAAAAATTTCTCTTGCGGTACAAATTATCCGCAGGCTATACTCTTTCCATTTCTGAAGAAATTTCGCCGCTATATCATCAGGTAAAAAAGTCGATTTTCGACATTTTCATATTTTGATTAAAAATATCTCGAAATTGCAATTTCTAAAAACTTCAAAACTATGTCACAAATTCTTATCGGCATACGACCTTTCCATTTCTGCATTCACATTCGTCATTAAATGACTTTGTAATTAAGTCAATTTATGTAATTTTGACAAATAATCGCGTATTTCTATTAAATTCCACATCTACAAAAAATTTCTTTTGTGTTACAAACTATCCGCGGTCCATGCTCCTCCCATTTCTGAAGAAATTTCGCGGCTAGCGCATCACACGAAAAAGTCGATTTTCGACATTTTCGAATTTTAACTGCGAATATCTCGAAAATGCGAAATTAGCAACAGAAACGGACATCGGATCCGTACTCAGCGACCTTGACTCTACTTGACCACATATGTCATATACTTTACTTTGGTGCCACGAACAGACACACAGACACACGGACACACAGACACACATCGTCAACCGTATATATACACCTCGCCGCGCTGAGGCGCGGCGAAAAAATTTGGCAAATTATGAAATTTTGACATTTCTGTCGAATTTTGAACATTTATATCAAATTTAATAAGTGCGAAAAATTTCTTTTATGTTACCAATTATCCGTAGTCTCTGCGCTTGCCATTTCTGAAGAAATTCCGCTGCTAGCCCATCAGACGATTGGTTTTTGATTTTTGACATTTGTAAAAATTTAATTCCAAATATCTCAAAATTGCAATTTATTGAAACTGCAAAACTATGTCACAGATTCTTATTGGCAAACGGCCTTACCATTTCTTCATTCACATTCGTCATTATATGACGTTCTATTTTTGTCAATTTACAGAATTCTGACAAATAATCGCGCATTTCTATCAAATTTCACAGTTGCAAAAATTTTGTTTTGTGTTACAAATTATTCGCTGGCAATACCCTTTCCATTTCCGAAGAAATTTCGCGGCCAGTCCATCATACGAAAATGTCGATTTTTACATATTTTAATTTTGATTCAAAATATCTCGAAATTGCAATCTATTAAAACTGCAAAACTACATCAGAAATTCTTATTGACATACGGCCTTACTATTTCTGCATTCACATCCGTCAATAAATGACGTTCTATTTTTGTCAATTTATCAAATTTTGACAAACAATTGTGAATTTCTATTAAATTCTACATTTACAAAAAATTTCTTTTGTGTTACAAATTATCCTCTGTCTATGCCCTTTCCATTTCTGAAGAAATTTCGCCGCTAGCTTATCAGGCGAAAAAGTCGATTTTCGACATTTATGAATTTTAATTGTGAATATCTCGAAAATGCAAAATTAGCAACAGAAACGAACATGAGATCCGTACTCAGCGACCTTGACTCTACTTGACCACATATGCCACATATCTTACTTCGGTGCCACGGACGGACACACACACACACACACACACACAGACAGACAGACATGGTCATCCGTATATATACACCTCGCCGCGCTGAGGCGCGGCGAAAAAAGCGGAGTGGTTTTGAGCTTTGAATTTTTACTGAGATTGTAGCAAGGCCCTTTCCGGTTTCGTGCAGCGTCTTGACTCTCCTCACGACTACACTTTTTGGAGTGGTCTTGCTACGCAACATTGGTATCGCTCGGGTTTAATTCTTTACACCAAGAAAATCATTTTTTTTCAGACTGAATTTAAAAAAAGACACTGGAATCTAACGCAAAACTACAGGTTAATGGTGAGCATGATTTGATGTTGGCTTGCAGTGAGCTCTTCAGCGATGTCAAGACCGCCGCTCCGCAACGCACGAGCGCCAAGATATAACGAAGCAAAATCTGCAGCTTTCATCGCGTTTTGGTTGTTGTAGCCCTCTGCTTGCACTTTTGAAACTTTTTGTTGTCGAATTCTTGCTCAGGAGGTCGAGCGCTTTATTTTGATATGCGATTCGACTAGGTTCGATGAAATTTTGACTTTTCGCGGACCTTACTTTGGGATACTGTAGCGCGCAATTTTCAAAACTTGTCATTAGTTCGACGTCATAGTTGGCGAGAGGAGTCCGAGGGCTACCCGTCGATGTGTCGAACTCAACTCAGCGACGTCAGACAAGCGAGTTATTAAGCCCGAAGCAAGCATGTGGTTTTCAGTTTTCGACGCGTTTTGGTTACTGTCGCTCTCTATTTAAACTTTTGAAACTTTTTGTTGTCGGATTCGTGCTCATGAGCTCGAGCGCTTCACGTTGATATGCGATTTGACTAGCTTCGGTCAACTTTTGTCTTTAAATGGACCCCACTTTGGGATACTGTAGCGCGCGAGTTTGAAAACTTATTTTTGGTTTGACTACTCAGGTGGCTAGAGGAGTCCGCGGGCTACTCGACGATGTCTCAAACTCCTTCCTACGACGTCAGACGAGCAAGTTATTAAGCCCGAAGCGAGCGTGACCCACGTACATACATACGCACGCACGCACGCACGCCGAGCTCTTGATAGGGTTCGCTCGGCTGAGGCCGAGCGAAAAAAGGACAGAGCCAGAAGCCCTTCGAGAAGCCAACAGTGAGCCAAAGAATCCCAATGCCGTGGGTAATTTGGTCACTTTGTTTAAAACGTGCAGCCCTAATGGAAACTCAATGAATATGCATATAATGTTGAATTATCATTTTGAACACACTTACAGGCCTCTGAAATCTCTGAGCCTACCAAGAAGGCTGGAAGAGGCCACAGAAGCAGAAGCCCAACAAGCACAATTGCTGGTACACAGCGCCGGCATCGGAGTTCATCTAGCCCACACCTGAATTACAACTACGGTGACTGATCTGTGGACATTGCTCGACATTCATAGACATTTGCCAGTGATTGCACTTTGGGCCATTCAGTGCCATTCACCAAAGTGCACAGTTCAGTGTCATTTGCCAATGATTGTCTGTTATAGACCCAGACAAGCTGGAGTGGATCTAGAACCTGCCGCAATTGCCAGCCACGAAAGAGGTCCACATCCGCCACACAAAAGCCTCCTGGCTCATGGCCAGTGATGCCACAAAAGGGGAGTGGGACGCCAAGATGGAAGAGGCACATCAGGGAATCGACCAGGCTAGTTCACTGTGTAATTTCACTTTACACTGTCACTGCCTGTGTAAAGAGAGTGATGGATTAGCAGCTTCTCAAGGACACATACGGCGACTATGCCAGCTATTTCAAAGCTGACATTCCAGTGGAGGTGCTTGACCAGGGCAAGTGGTGGCCTGCTGCGGCGAAGAAAGCCTGCTGTTCAGCTGATGGGTTCCCAGTGATTGTGGTCAAAGCACTGAGTCACCTGATTGAAGTTAGCTTTGATGCTTGCGTAGTGGCTAGTGGCATACAAGTGGCAATATCAATGCCCACCTCATTCCAGTACTACCACCCATTGTGCGTTCGTCCCAGAAGCATTCCCAGCCATGAGCCCATCTCCCCCAGAAAAAAGGCTAAGAATCTAGCCACATCGAAGGTTTTGGAAGAGGGAGTCTGGGTGGTCTTAGACACAGGCGTGGGTGGTGTGGTACAGTGGTTGGACACCATTTGCCACTCCGCTGTCATCGCAATGGAGATCAGTACTGCAACATGACTATGATATGCCACTAACTGACTTCCGTGCAGGGGGCAGACGATGACGAACTTTCCCCCCACATTATGGCGCATGTCCTGCCGGCAGCCGATGCAGGCATATCTCCGCAGCAGCAGCCGACCTTGTCACTGGCCGTTCTCTGCCCCTCTGAACCATTGGTATTTTTGACACATTCCAAGGAAATCACTCTGAATGGACTGAGATGCACCTTTGTGCATGAAGCTGACCGTGTCGTCTTCCTCATTTGGGACTCCCACTGAAAAGCTTGTGTATGCCCATGCTATGAAACAACAGCACTGAAAACATTGAATTGTAAAACACCAACTTTTCAACACTTTGAAGGCCACGGAGTCGCGCTTGAACATCGTGTACAGATTGCCGTATAGCTTGTTGGGTTTTCTCAGGTCCATGTCTGGCCAACTTATCACTAACTTATTTCCAATTTGGGTTTGCAAGTAAACTTATTTGGCTTTTTCTCAAATTGCCTAGCCATTAGGCCAATGCTTCTGTAGTGGACTGTACAACAACTAATTTGCAACCACACTGATTATGCAGTAATGATGCAGTGATGGATGTTATGTTACTAAAGTTCATGCCACACATGAGGCCTATATTGTGCCACATTGCAAGTGTATGCATGTCACTGATTGATTCTGTCAGAGTTACCTGTCCACCTGTCTACCCCCAGCCTAATTTTTGAGTCCTTACCCTAAATTTGTCAGAAAATGACCATTGAATGCCTCTTCATTCATACGCTTTGTGGTTTTCTAGATTCACTGGCTTCGTGTCATGATGCCACAATGCCAGTGAATGGCTTTCAGAGCCATTCATCGTCATTTCACAGAGGGCCACTGAATGCCACTATGCCAGTGAATGGTAGACAGGTAGACAGCTTTACGCACGGTGTGCGTAGTGACACCTTTAAAGCGGTACGTATTTCTGCGTTGACAGTCATCAATGAACAAGTCCTGGGCAAGGACTGTTGTTGTTGACTGCCAGGACTCCTGGCAATTATGGAATTTTGGCATTTCTATCGAAATTTTGAAAATTTCTATTAAATTTAACGCTAGCAAGAATTTTCTCTTGTTAAACTAATCCGTTGTCTACGTGCTTGCCATTTCTGAAGAATTTCGTCGCTAGTTCATCAGGCGAAAAAACCGATTTTCGACATTTTCCTATTTTAATTGTAAATATCCCTAATTTGCAATTGTTCGAAACTGTAAAACCATGTCACAAATTCTTATTAGCGTACGACCTATCCATTTCTGCATTCACATTCGTCAATAAATGACGTTCTATTTGTGTCAATTTGTGGAATTTTGATAAATAATCGTGTATTTCTATTAAAGTCCACACTTGCAAAAAAATTCCTTTGTGTTACAAATGATCCGCGGTTCATGCTCTTTCCATTTCTGAAGAAATTTCGTCGCTAGCTAATCGGGTGAAAAAGTCGATTTTCGACATTTTCGTATTTTGATTGTAAATATCTCTAAATGGCAATTTTTCAAAACTGCAAAACCATGTCACAAATTCTTATTGGCGTATGACCTATCCATTTCTGCATTCATATTCGTCAATAAATGACGTTCTATTTGTGTCAATTCATGGAATTTTGATAAATAATCATGTATTTCTATTAAATTTCACAATTGCAAAAAATTCCTTTGTGCTACAAATTATCCGCGGTCTATGCTCTTTCCACTTCTTTAGAAATTTCGTCGCTAGCTAATAGGGTGAAAAAGTCGATTTTCGACATTTTGAAATTTTTGTTGCAAATATCTCGAAAATGCGAAATTAGCAACAGGAACGGACACTGGATCCGTACTCAGCGACCTTGACTCTACTTGACCACATATGTCACTTATCTTATTTCGATGCGCGGACAGACAGACAGACAGACAGACACACACACACACACACATTGTCATCCGTATATATACACCTCGCCGCGCTGAGGCGCGGCGAAAAAACTGATTGAAGAAACAAACATAACAAAACAACTTAGAAAATTGTGGTACAACGACAAGACTGTGCGGCTCTTGGAATGAAGTGTATGCTCGACTACAACTGGCCTGGGCCGTGAAGGTGAAGGGGGGGGGGGGCATTGTCTAGGCTAGGAGCATGTTGTCGTTGAGCACAGAATTGACAAAGCCCAATCTCTGTCTCCCCAACGCACGCGGCAACTTCAGACCTGAGTGCTTTGCAGTTGAGCTTGAGGAACGCGACTTACCCTCGAGAACGTCGCGCTCGCTCGAGTTGGCGATGGAGAACATCTTATCCCTGCCTCCGCAGTAGGCCGCTGCCTCGCTCCAATGGAGCAGAGTCAAGTTGAACCAGACACAGCCGTAGAACTCTACCGCTTCAGTCCCGTTCCGACAACTCCCGTCCTCCTCGGGAGGCTCTGGCGCAGCATCAATAACAGTGTACTGTAAACTCGAACGTTACATATGCGGTTGTACATACCACAAAGTTCAGGACGAAGCACCTATAGTGCTCTAGCACTGGCGGTTCAGGCCGCCGTCCGGGCAAGCTGTACATGCAGCATTTTAGAGCACGAACCAACCTCGACAAGCGGCGTAATAGCGAAGACTGAACCAGGTATCCACGTACTTGACGGAGTCGGCCGACGCGTAGACGGACGGGTAGTGGGCAACCGTACGATCTGCCACAGATTGCAGGGCGCTCGATTTGCCTTTCTCGTCAATTATGTTGCATGTGCGTAAATGCAATGTGGTATGCCAGCTACTATTATCAATCTACAGCAGAAATCCTCCAGATGTGCAGTGTGTGTTTGACAGCTTACGACTCATAATCAATCTATGCTGTATACCGCGTTGCATCTATACTGCTTCGCAGCTCACAGTTGTAGGCTCCATACAGTCTGCTGGTGTCCACGGGAAAGTCGCCCCTCAGCCAGTTCATTCTGCCGCCCACTCCTCTCTCGTCCAGCGTGTAGTTCTTGACGAGCCCCAGAAAGTACTGCTGGGAATTGTAGCCCCTCAGAGGGTAGGCCTGTCTCAACACACCTGGAATGGCTCCGTGTCGGCAAACCAACGACACTGTACTTCAGTTGATTCCTACCGTAAATACTCCTACCCTCCTGATCTGCGTCCCCTACAGCATGGCGTTGAAGTTGTAGAAGGGGAAGGGGGGCTTATCGGATTATTTACGGTACGTACATACATACGGTACGTACATACATACTGTATGTAGGTACGTCTGTTGATTCTCTGATTGGCCTTTCGAGACCGTGCTCGCCCAGTGCTAGGCACCGATAATGGTGAAACTTGGCGAAGGTTACGGTGGCTAACAGGTACATAATAGCACGCTTCGGCAATTCCCCTAGGTGATGGATGCTGTAAATTGGTCACCTAAGTCCTCCAATAAGCGCCCTTCCTGACAACGTGGATGAATAGCATCCCGTGAAAAGAGGGAAAAGATATGGATAAGGATTTAGGGCCTGTTATTATTATTAAGGATTCTTGGATTTTCACTGGATTATATTTAGGATAAATTTATTTTATTTCAGGATAAATTGTTGTAAGCATTTATAGTAAATTGACGCTGGTGGTGGCCACAAGTTCACGGCCAATCAGCTAGCTCACCTATCAAATCTTCCTCCATCTCCGAATTGGGTATCTCGATGAGCGAAGCGTTCCTCGAGGTGCAAAAGGCCTCAGCCTGATTGGGTAGCGGCCAAGCTGTGGAGCTGCACACCTCCTTCCCCAGTACGATGGACAGGAACCACTCGTCGTTCTCGCAGAACTCTGGTGTGTCAGTGGATTATCAAATGATCACTCTCATGAATGAAGGTCGAGTTACTTACACACCATCCAAAGCGAAGCTCGTAGACGCTAACAGGCATACCACAAGTTGGGAGTACAGACTTTGCTCTAGGTTTGGCATCTTCGAACCTTATGTGCCACGAACAGAGCGTCTTTTCCTCCGAACACCACCCGCAGAGATTGCTGTCGCGCCTCCGTCAGACAAAAGCAGCGTGTGCTTGACATGAGTCGGTTGTGTGCTTAGGAAACAAATGCCTTGATCTTGACTGCCTTCTATCAATATTTGATTTGAATTCTCCTTGCTTATTCGCGTTCTGTTGTAGGAAGTGTGGCGCTGTCAGGGACATCAGCACCAGCTTGCAGAGCTCGGAATACACGAGTAAAGAACAGGTGCAGGGTGCACAATTTGAGGCCGTAAAAGTCACGTGCTACACACCAGTTCAGCGGCACATGACAAAATGTAAAACACTGTGTTGTAAATCACACTGGACAACGGCAGTTGTAGACAATTTCAAACTGGCGCCATTAATCGCTCCATCCGAAGAATCACCACGCCAATCACTCTACCCACTGCCGTTAAAATCAACGCCAGAAAACCGAAGCCACTGAACGTGCAGACGGTTGTGATGCGTTCCCAGTCCCAGTCACTTAATTCATAATTGCTCTTAGAATTCGACGTTCCAGCTTGAGAGCGACTCTGGTCGAGCCAAAGCGCCCAGTCCCGTTCATAGCGACTCAACCAAATAGGGTCTAGCTTTGCGCGCCGCATGCGGGCTTGCCACTGATGGAATGCCCCCCAAAACTCGTCCAGATGATAGGGAGGCTTCTTGTCATTCAAATCGGGCCAGAGGCGTCCGTCTCACGAAATCGGAAGTTGACATGATTTGGAGAAAGAAGGCGTTTATTAAGCCGTGATCCCCATTTTGATGTCATTTTACTCTGACGTGTCTAACGACGCTGGCGAAAATTTACGGCATAAAAAGCAGCAGACGGCGTCAACAGGTCCGGGAATACAGTCGAACAGAACCTTCTTCCCTGGACGGGTACCTAACGTACATGGTACATACATGGGTGCGCTGAGAGCGGTCTATGGGAGGGGGCGGGGGGGGGGGGGGCGCATGAATGCACCATCGCTATACAGCTCACCCCCCCCCCCCCCCCACTCATGTATATGTCATGCGCTACTGATACCGTAGCATCTATGCAGCGACACGTTCCTTACTATTCCCAGCAATCTCCATATTCGTGAGACGAGCACCGGCTCTCGTCGCCCACATCGTCCCCTCTGTAGGACAGGAACAGATTACCAATTGGCGGGTCGTAACGCCACAAGCTGCCTTCAATTCGAAGGAAGACGGGCTTTTCATTGGAGCAGACTGAGAACTTGGGCGCACTGTGCAGAATGTTGGTGAGTGGATTCAACCAGCCAACGAAACCCTCCTGACTGTTCAACAGGAAACGCACCGGAGGCCAAAGGCCCTGTTTGACAAAGCCAAAATGCTCGATCTGATCGAGACTTGGGTAACGGATAAATTGTCAACGGCCCTGAACTTGGTGATCAGCTCGTCGAACTGATTCGGTTCAATCTTTGCTATCTTTCGCTGCAATTTTGGTTAACATCTGCCGCAAATCAGCTTTGTCAAACAGATGCCAGCATGGTGCCATACCCGGTGGCAGCTTCTCGAATTGGAACTGGCCTTTCCGAAGCTCGATACAAGGGGAGAGCTGAACACGCATGGCACGCACGCATTGCCTTCCGACTGTGCAAGATACTGTTAATCCTCCAATAAGCGGCCCCCTTGAATATGCCCCCCACCCAAATCAGCGTCCCTCCTATGGGAAGGTTGATAAAATCAGCCCCCCCTCCCAATAAGCGCCCACCTCGGTAAGTACCAGACCAGTACTGCTAGCACTACCATACATGCTCTGTGACGATTCCTAGCGCAAGATATGGCTATCTATAACAGCACAACGACTAATGGTACTGGTAGGTACCCAGGTATTTGATTGGAAGCTTTGCAGTTACAGTCTAAAGTCTATGCAAACCCACCCTGAAATGTGACGACAACGGGAAATCTTGGGGAAATTTTGGCGCTCCCGAAGGGTCGAGTTAATAGGCGCCTTCCCCCCCCCCCCCCCCCCCCCCACCCGAATATACGACCCCCCCCCCCCCGCCCTTCCTCCAATAAACGCCCCTTCTGGAGGTAAGCGGAATAGACAAGGCCCCGGGGCGCTCATTGGAGAATTTACGGTAATTATGATTTTATGACATCTTCAACAATATCGTTAACAACTCTACACCTGCAAGTCCAAGATCTCAACGCACTCACACTGATGGAGTTGCCTTTTGCGGCTGGGTAGACAACCATGTTTGGGTGATTTGATAAAATGCGGATGAGCCGTGTTAGTCTTTGATGACTTTCTCTTGGCAGAGAACTGAATGTTTCGTTGTTAGTTCGCAGCAAGCTACAGGTCACCGCTTGCTGAACCCTTGCTGTTGACGACAAAAAATCTGTGACCCAGTTGACGAACACCTCATTCCGACTGGACACTGAACTTCGACAAAGTGCAGTGTAATGTCAATGTACAGTGTGTAGTTTACAATAGACCAGAGCGCTTATGACAAATAAAGGCGCTTTCTATTGTGATCTGTGCGTTGCTTCTCCTAGCAAGATCCTTCCTGGCAACGGGCATATGTAGTTAGAGGGGGGGTGGTCGGATCTAGTATTCGAGAATTGTATGCTTACCAAGGTATAAACACGCACGTGCTACTCACGCGACCAACACCCACTTGTTGGGCTCCACTCAGAATCATCCTCAGGGACCTTGAGTCGCTCCAGCAACTCTACAAGGTCGTCGCCCCAGGTGACGGTCACTTCGAAGGGTGGTTGTCCTTCCTTCACATGGATTGTTTCCCCGCGGCAGCCGTCAACTTCGCGAGTCCCATTCAGCGAGAGGATGCCGACGTCCGCGGAAGGATTCGACGGAATAAAGGCGCCGTCTTCCATCAGGCTGCCCTGCACGTTCTTCCACCGCAGGTAGGGACACTGCTCCTCCTCCGTCCACCACCGATAGACCGCTCCATCCGTCAAGAAGCAGGTTCGCAGATCGGCCCGACAGCTGGCTACTGATTCTCCCGGCAGATAGATCTCGGACTGATCGGAGGCCGACACCAGGGCGGGCACGTCCGGGAAGAGGTAGCAGTTGGTCACGTTGGTCCAGAGGACGAAGTTTTGCACCACCGGCTCGGTGTCGCCCACTTCGTTACGCGTGCGCCATAGGGCGCCGTCGTCCGTAGGTTCGAGAGGCCCTTCGTCGCACACCTTGTCGCCGACCATTCGTGCGCATTCGTCAGACGTGACCAGGTGCGAACCGGTCCCTTCAAGGTAGGCACCGTCGGCGGCCACGGGAAAACGGAGGTAGCGCCTGTACGTAACGACCTGAACAATTCCAAACTCTACCGTCATCAAAAGCATGCGCAGTGCAAAGACCGCACACGCTTGAATCGCTCTACCCACCCACCTTTCTGCAGAGTGCGCCAGTGAGCTTTGTTCGAACGGTGTTGTCTTTGTACAACTGCACAAAAGCACTTGTTGGTGGCTTCGCAGAGGGCCGATCAAAAGGGTTTTCACACAGAGGGGAGTAGAAGCTTTGTAAAGTGATAGAAACGCCTTGATCTTTCGGAGGGCACAGCAGCGGTAAGTAGGGATCTCCATCCGCGCTGGCCATAGTAATCCAACTCGCTGCCAAGACAACGACTACAAAGCTGTTCGCAGAAAGGCGCATTGTCACTGCAAAAGTTGGCAAATGTTCCCAAGTAATCACACGCTCAAGCGTTTCAACGATGCTGCGTTCCTTAGCTGCAATTGCGCCCGCTGCGCAGTTAACCTGTTGGCATTCCCTAGCTCTGCGTAGCTCTTGTGAGTCATAACACACATGCTAGTGATTTCATGAGCCCTACAACATGGTATAGTTTTGAAAGCCGAGTAGGCATGCAATAGAAATACAAGTGGATAAAGCTCTCATGACTTGCTATGCTATTTTCACTTTCGTTCATGTTGCGCCGATTAAGTGTCTTCACATTGATAACACTTATGAAAGTACTCTGGCGCTGTGGAAGACATCGTGTGATAACACCGGAGTAAATTTTGTCACGATTGAGCGAGAAAACGTCAAATTTGTCATAGGGCCTTGCACTCACGCAGACAGACATGTCTTGGGCATGGATATTATCAGAACATAGCCGTCTGCCAAAACCAACGCAACGCAGTGTCTGTCTGTCTGTCTGTCTGTCTAGTCTACTAGCTAGGTACAATACACCTCCCTACCTAATTATGTACAATCACTCCAAAGCGGCAAACTGTTCTATTCGGTCCCCATCTACATCTTCCCCACTTGGCTGTAGGTAGGCGGCTGCGGTTCCACATTGGGACCCGTTGACCGGGCCGGGTAATACGCTTGCGTTGGGTAGTACCCATAACCACTGTCTGATGGGTACTGCGGATGCTGGGTTTGACCATGGACAAACTGGTATCCGGCCAGGGGCACCTAAAGGTAAAGAATTGCAAGTTGTGAAGCGAACGACGTGCAGCGAACGCCTGAATTGAATGGCTTGGGTATGATCAGTGATGCGTGCATCGAGTCGAGGCTGTCACTAAGTGATTTGAATGCAATTTGCCGTCAGTTATCACTCCAGCTCCCACCTGTCCGGGCAGATATCCCGCGGCCTCCTTGTCACGGTAGAAACGGTAGCAAGCCAAGAAGAAGGAGAAAATCCACACGTACAACGGTATGAGGCATAGGCACAGAACCGACGCGATCAAAAGCATGCCGGCGATAATGGGCAGAACTGAAGGACGCGTGCAGCATGCTGTAGAAGCCAAGTTTGAAAGATTTGAACTGGCGCAAGTCGAACCTACCAGCTGAGCCGCCGCTTTGTCGTGATCCGGTCATAACAAACGCAGTGACGCCGCCTGCTGCTCCAACAACCGCCCCGACTCCCAATAGTGCGATCCAAATCGCCTGAGATACCGTATATTTTCCACTAAGCTCCCCCCCCCCCCACTCGAATAAGCGCCCCCCTCCAT
Organism: Linhomoeus sp. GSCO2_2; assembly: GCA_030248115.1. Classification (NCBI taxonomy): domain Eukaryota; kingdom Metazoa; phylum Nematoda; class Chromadorea; order Monhysterida; family Linhomoeidae; genus Linhomoeus; species Linhomoeus sp. GSCO2_2. The sequence goes on from JASAMZ010010899.1 coordinate 33,667, forward strand.
TAAATGCCCCTCCTAGAGGGAGGTTGAGAACATAGGCGCGCAGGGTGCTTATTGAAGGATTTGCGGTATTTTAACCTATCTCTAAGAGGGGCGCTTATTGGAGGGGGGGGGGGCGTCATTTTCTCAACGTTTCTCTAGGGCCGACTATTGGAGGGGGCGCTTCAAAAGGGGTGCGCTTATTACAGGATTTACCGTTTACGGTACATGCGAGCGCAGATGTCGTACCTCGTGATGCGACGTTTACAGAAACAAATTACTTACTGAAACGGACACTGAAACTCGGGCAGCATCATCATTTTGTGTGAAACTGAAACTGAAACCAAAACGAGTTTCTATTGGTCGCATAGATTCGGACGTGCAAAAATTGCTTAAAATGTGCTCAGTTGAAAAGATCGGGAAGCTAGGATTAACGCAGCGCCGCTCCAGTTTCACAGACTGGCACGAGTGCATGTAGCAATTGCACATTACTGAATTCTCAAGTTAAAACTATCATCCTCATTACAGTTGGCAATATCGCAAAATTTTTTCTGTATTTTGTATGTGTATACTATATATACAATCGAATTTTTTTGTATTTTGTATTTTGTATATATACAAATATATATACAAAGTTTTTCTTTGTATATGCTTTGTATATTGTATATTTTTCTACCATAACCAAAACACAAGAAACGCTACAAAACGGCGTGCCAAGACCTCAGTAGAATTAATGCGTAAAGGATGGTAGTCGTCAGACTATTTTCCATAGCTGAAGTGTACCACCAGACCTTTCGGATTGACAAGCTTTTGGACAAGCTAAGATATTGGCGAAGTGTGTCCAGCAGACTGACTGTTAGTCGACAACATTTCGCACAGATACAGTATGAAATTACTGTAGAAATTTACAAAATACAAAGTTTGTATATTGGCCTTGTTTTGTATATGTATCTGTATATTTTGAAAACTTTGTATTTTGTATATGTGTATGTATATATACAAAAAATATACAAAGAAATATACAACAAGATTAGTAGACGGGGGCAGAGCCCCTCGGGGCACTCCTCCCCTCTTTCAGAAGAATTTTGGGAGTTGTATCATGCTGCCCATTGATCAACGAGACATGTCAAGCTTAGTGGCCATTGTGGCTTAGTGGCCATTCTGATAGCAAAATTAATAGCAAAATCGGAATTGTGACCCTCCAATAGCCCACATTCGACATACAACACACCTAGCTTCTGCTGAACTGACACAACCGGGTTTTCCACTTGAGGGCAATATGGTGGCAAACAAATTCTTCAAAAATGGTCCCGCACATCTCAAAACGAGAAGACAACGTCAAATTCGTGATCAGCGTCCCCGAAAAGCCGGAATCGAGTACTTAAACGGTAGGTGCCCCGGACAAACCCGGCAGCCAAAATTTTGAATTCAAATTTCCCGCCAAAATACGCGTCGGACGAAAAACGTGCTCATAACAAAAACAACGTATCTTTTGATGCTCTATCACGTGAAAGTCCAACTGACACCGAAATATCTCAACTGACCCCACTTTGCACCGAAATACCAAAAATTTGTTGGAAAAATTAAAATTTCGCCCAAAAATTGGCGTCGTCCAAAGTTGAAACTGTGCCACAGTAAAAGTATTGCTAAGCCTCAAAAACCCTGTGAATTTCGTCGAAATCGGTCAGCACAGCAAAAAATGGGAATGGCAGAACTTTTGAATTTGGGCCCAAAAATCGATTTTTTAAATTTTCACCAAAAATTGGACCACTTCGAAAGAAGTGATCTACTACAAAGTTGTAGAGCTCGTCGAGCACTATCGAACGGTCTTCGTCCCATCTCGATAGGGTTACCCTTTCGAAAGTTACGTTTGCTCGAAGATTTACGCGGAGACCCGGAACCCAAATTTGGGGTCATAGTCCGGGCGGTACCAGAGCCCGGCTGTTAAGGGACCCCCACGCGACACGCAACCTATCTTAGCTCTGTAGCATGAGGCAAAGATGAGTCACAATATGCAATCCACCAACTTGCTACGACCGTTCAACCAAACCCTACTTTTGGGTCGAAAAACCCGGTTTTTGCTACCCGGCCCGGGCAGGCCAGGACCCAGTCCGGCGGCGCCCCTACCATCGGATAGCCCAATGTCTTTTACATATTCGGCCCAAAGCTCGTCTCGCACCGTTCTACCGGAACACTATTCTAGCACTCCAAAGTTCGTCAGAGGCCAAAAAATCGTGTTTTTGGCAACTTGCCAAAAATCGGGTCCCGTACGGAAGTCGAGACCCCCGATGCAGGTTTTTCCATCCAGAGACCTATCGAATAAAAAAAAATTCGCCAAGATCGGCCAACTCTAGCCCGACTTATGAGCGTTCCAATTTACACAGAATCCGCACCATCACTATAGCACTCCTCCCTTTTGGAGGGGAGGAGTGCCAAAAAATATACAAAACCACTTTGTATATGAAAATGTTGCCCACTGTAATCCCCACAACGTGACTATGTAGTAATTCTCATCACAATTATCATTCGAAGCCACCCACCAAAACGGCCATGTACGGAACGAGGAACGCCGCCTTCTGCGTCCGCAGAGCGTAACAGTTGCAGAACAGTAGACCGCCCTCTATTGCCAGACGCACAAAGCTGCCCAATATTTCGTAACCGCTTGGGCTGCTCTGCGGCGCGCCGTTTTGGTTACTGCAGTTGGACATATGTAGAAAATAATGTCGCTTGTGGAAAGATAGTGAGAGACTGTGCGTTCTAAATTTCTTGACAGTCATTTCATGTAGGTACATAATTAGCCAAGTGCTAAGGTATTGAGAAGGTTACCGCACAAGCGGCAAGCAAACCCAAACGGCCCGCAAGCGATGCAAGCGATTCCGAACAACAAAAGCACAACTATTGTAATTGGCACTTCGGCAATCACCCTCACCTGATAATGCTCAGGGCAACCAGATTCAGTAAAAACACCACCAGCGAAATGGCCAAACCGATGGCTTGTAGAATGGCTACCACTTTGACGCCCGCCTGAACATTGAAGAGAAGACTTGATACACTGCAATGCATAAGTTAAGCCTGGTTCACACCAAACGGGCAGTAAGCCCGCAGTAAACAAGCTGTGTGTGTAAAAAGTTCAACCTATACTTTGTGTCTGTCAAATGTTGGTGAACAGTATAGTGAACTTTGTACACATCGTTAGCCGCATCTGGAGAAAGTGTCTTGAGAATGGGAACCTTAATGCCAAGTGCAGCTATCCCCACGATACGGTTGTCTCTACAGCTGATCTGAAGCTCAGTGATATCGCCGCGTTCGCTATATGTTATCGGCATGATACGACGCCGTTTATCTGATGTTTCTTACCTGTGTGAAAACGTCACATCCCACAAAAAACTTGCCAAAAGTTTGGTGCGAGCGAATTCCTGTGTTCGGCATACGACATTTCTGTTTCCGAGTGCACATCCATCAATAAACAGCTGTTCTGGCCGTCAGACGAAAATGTCAATTTTGGCATTTTCTTAAATATTAATTCTTAATATCTCAAAATTGGAATTTATTAGAACTGTAAAACTATGTCACGAATTCTTATTGGCATACGGCCTTACCATTTCTGCGTTCAAATCAGTCAAACAACAACGTTCCATTTTTGTCAATTCATAGAATTTTGAATAATAGGCACGTATTTCTATTAAATTCCACATTTGCAAAAAATTTCTCTTGCGTTACAAATGATCCACAGTCTATACTCTTTCCATTTCTGAAGAAATTTCGCCGAAATATCATCATGCGAAAAAGTCGATTTTCGACATTTTTATATTTTGATTAAAAATATCTCGAAATTGCAATTTTAAAAAACTGCAAAACTATGTCACAAATTCTTATTGGCATACGACCTTTCCATTTCTGCATTCAAATTCTTCAGTAAATGACGTTGTATTTTAGTCAATTTATGCAATTTTGACGAATAATCGCGTGTTTCTATTAAATTCGACATTTGCAAAAAATTTCTTTTGTTTTGCAAATTATCCGCGGTCCATGCTTCTTCCATTTCTGAAGAAATTTCGCGGCTAGCGCATCAGACGAAGAAGTCGATTTTCGACATTTTCGAATTTTAATTGCGAATATCTCGAAAATGCGAAATTAGCAACAGAAACGGACATCGGATCCGTACTCAGCGACTTCGACTCTACTTGACCACATATGTCACGTATATTACTTCGGTGCCACGGAAACACAGACACACACACAGACACACAGACATTGTCATCCGTATATATACACCTCGCCGCGCTGAGGCGCGGCGAAAAAATAATATTACGAAACAAGAATTAAGGTCGCCTTACTTTTTATTTCGTAGTACTATTTCTTACTGCGGGCGTACTGCGCGTTTGGTGTGAACCAGGCTTTAGAAAGATTTCTATCAGATTGAAAATTTGGAGGAAACCCACTTCTGCGCTGACGTTGCCGCAGCAGCAGCGGTAGCGCGGATCCATTGGGTCAAATGGCGCTACCGTAGTCGGATTGGGTCTCATGTTTTTCAAGTTGTTTTGTCAGCCGAATACTCGCAATGAAACTTGGAATAACTAGCAAAAGGCACAACACACACCCCTCATCATCTTACGTCGGACCGTTGACGTCCAGTTTCTTGTTGACTTTATATGTCTATATGCCACCGCGCGCTCTACAGTATCTTTCGAATAGAGCGTCCTACATACGTTATCCTACTATTGCTTCTTTCGTGCGGACAAGCTTAAAAGCAAACGGCGAGAAACGTTGGTCGAATTACGCTCTAAGAGAAGCAGTCAGGTGCACTGGTCGTACGAACACTCCTGCAGACCTCTTTGTTTCTTTGATTGAGGCGTCGCGTTAGGCAGGAGTCATGGCAGTGTGTTAACTGGTATGTACCTTCACGCTCACACTGACATAAGAGAAGGGTCAGAAGTTAGAATTCCAAGTCATTCTTGCCGTTTTCTCAAAGGCAACGTTACAGTAGTCTAGTAACACATGTCACAGGGGCGTCTCAGCAAGCGTCATCATCCCTAACCACTTCGTCGTAAGGAGGCGGCGGTTGCTCGAAGTCACCAATTCCATTAGGGCTGCCACTTTCACTGTGCTGACTTGTTTGGGACGCGTTTGTTGCCTCCTGCCCCAGTGTAAACGTTGGCACGGACGCTGGCGCGACAAACTGTAGTACATTTCATTGCAAAACAGAAATCGAAATACCTACCGCAATAATCCAAAGCCCAACAAGAAGAGAGCGGCTTGGGCGCATTTTCGTTTTGCACGCTTTGTTCTACATGTAGTCGCATGATACGAGTCGTATCCTGTGCAAAATGCCCGAGCGCGCAGTCAGGCGGTGCGCTAGTTATTGTGCAGCAAGCCGCGTGGAACGTCTCAGAAGGGAGTGGAGGACGCCTGTCTTCCATTCTCAGCAGCCACCGGTTTACATACAATTACGTGTGACTCACGAACCGCTGAAACACAACAAGTCTACCAAGCTAGACGTATTCGCGGGTTGGCAGCGTGGTTTAATTAAGAGGCAAAATACCTTCGACTAAAGCAACAAGAGTCATTTACACGTTGATACATACTGAACCCTGTCGACGGTTTGTCGACAACAATCAGTTTCCAAATTGAACCCGCAACGCAAATTTTTGCACAGTGACGCGTAGCAGGACCTTTTGAAGACTTCACGAACCGCAGCGAAGGATAATGTAAAGTGCATAGTTTGCCAGCGATGCTTATTGGCCTCTGACTATACAATCTGCGCAACTGCGCATACGAAATAACAGCACCAGTTGCGGTTTGACAGCAAGTGTCGCACCCTCGAGGTGCGCACCACATAGAATTCGGTATCTCTCACACGTTGCCATGGGCGTTCCGGTGAAGAAATATTAGCCTCACTCAGATGCTCTTGTCTTCCCTTTGGTGGGCGCAGTGGAGCGCAAGGCGACAAGCTTCAGCTTCAACTCACCTTCATTCCTCGCCAAGCGTGATTAATTCAGTAGTTTGGCTTCGACAAACCGTTGCAAGACCAAAGCAGTACCCAGTAGGTATCTACGCAAATCATCACTCTCTTGCTTGGCGCAAATGGCATCCGTTGTTACAATCTTTGCCACTGCGGCAATTGTATGGACGGCGAAGGACGCAGTCGTCACAGCTGGTGAGCATGGGTGGGAAATTGGTGGGGGGGGGGGGGGGGGGGGGGGGGGGGGGGGGGGGGATCAACTCACACCTACTGTAATTAACGAATCCGTTCAGGTTTGTGCGAATCGAATTCCTGGGCCCCTCTCAATCTGACCGGAAAGAAGTACTGTCTCTCTGACGCGGAAGGCAACAGAGCTTTCGCCGAGTCGTTCTGCCGCGCTCGAAATGGACAAATGGTCTCCATACACAGTCGAGAGGAGAACGACTTCATAAAAGGCCTGCTTATGCCTGTAGTCGCGCAAAATGACTCGCTATTGCGCGTGTACCGTTCAGAGATGATCCACAGCCTAGTGGACCCGGATGTGGAGAAAGCGTCCTATCACACGGGTCTGTTCCAGGCGCTCAGTTTGACAAACGAAACGGAAACGATCAATCGCCGCAGCTGGGAAGACGGCTCTCGTTTTGACTTCGCCAGCTACTACAGAGACAAGAGATGTCGGTTTGTTGATGTTTCTTCACCGATGGCAACACCAACCGCGTTGCCCTGCTTCGAGCCTTCAAATAAATTCTTTGGTGTTTACAATCAAATTCTCTTGTGTTTCTTCAAATCAAACCCTTCTGTGTTTCAAGTATACAACTTATGAAATTCAAGTATGCGATTGCCTACTAAAAGTATAGTACTGTGTTTCAAACAAAACCCCCCTGTGTTTTCAACAAATTCCTCCATGTTATTAGACACGCCCGATCGGAGCTGCCTTGTCGTGAGACTGGACGTGGGGAATCCAAGAATGTTACTATGGGGCTGCAGCTACGCTGGCTCTCCCACCCAGTCCAATGAGATTACAACTGTCGTCTGCAGAGGTGAGTGTGGTCGAGGCCATCTTATAGACTCTTCTAGTCGTGATTACCTTTGGGATTGACAGAGTTACAGTATGAGTATTATCATCTTACAAGTACTGTATGTGCCTACCATTTGGTGTGTGAATCGAGTCGAACCCTTGCAGCCACCACTGCCGAATGCGCCGGCCCATGGAAAGCTGCAACCGTTCCTGCCGGATGTCTCACTCGCGAAAACATCAACTTCGCTGCCAACTACACTCAGGCGGAAGCTGTTTGCCAAGCCAACAACACTGAGGTCGTCTGGTTCAGCACAAAGGAGGAATTCGACGCTCTCGCTGGTCAGACGTTTTGCACTTGCAGTAAACTTACAGTGCATCAGGTGTCGCTAGAAGCGCTGGAAACTGACACTTTAGCTGGTATTCCATCCTTTAAGCTGAGTTCACTGGCCTGATCAAGAACAGACACATGTGGACCTCTGTCAAGATGCAGCCCTGGCCCACGAACCCATCTTGGGAGGCCAAGCCGACCCTTCCCATTTCTGTCGGTCACATACGCTTTCAGTACTTCGTGTACAGTGGTGAGTTTGGAGTACTGTATGACGTATAGTAGGTAGTAGTTCTATGCAGTATCAACGCAGCGCGCGCAGCTCTTCAGACTACGTCGGCGGCTTTCTCTACTTTCGCGATATTCCCGAACGAGACGGAACCTGGGGAGTCCGTACGACGAGCACTTCCCAAAGAATTCTGTGCCAAAAAGGTGATGCAATTGCCTTGCAACTGTTGGCCATTAGAGTGTCCTAGATTCTCCAATAAATGCCCCACCTGATCATGGTCATGAATTGCTTCCACAGAAGATGGGAGTAGGAGTGGGAGTGCTTGTTGTGGAATAAACTGTACCTACAAAATATTAGACTACTGCACTCACTGGCTATGTACATATGTAGGTCCAACCATCTTCCCACGCAGTTCCTTTACCAGATGCCTAATTCATGCATGTGAGTACTTTCATCCCTCAGCCATCTCCGCCTCTGACGACCTGGTCCTCTTCTCCACCGGTCAAGTCATCGTCCATGCACCTCAGATGGGCGAAACAGTGAAAGCAGAGGACGCTGGCATGTGCGCCACTCGCTGTCTGCTGCTCGTCCACTGTAGGAGCCTCGCCTACGATCCCGCCAGCGGTCTGTGTCGACTCTACGATGTGAGGGTGGTGGACGCCGAGGTGGAGGAGGATTCCGATCACGGAACGCAGCTCTGGCAGCGGTTGAACAGGCAGTGAAGGGGTGATAGCACGTGATACAAGAGCTCTGTTTGCCTAAATATTTTAGTTGTCAGTTCGCTGCCTGTTGAAACGTCGCGGCTAGCAGGTAGCAAGCAGTAACTCAACCAGGATGGCACAGCGTCGACGTAGGATGACTGCTCTGTGTTGCGTAGTGGTCATGTCGACCAAAGAGAACAGCTTGATCGTGCAACACTTCTGCGCAATATTCTTTCTCCAAAAGCAACACCTTATTTGGTAAGTAATGGAATTCTACGAGCTGTGGTGATGCAGTGCCTAATGTATCGCCGAATTGCGTTGCTAACTTTGCAACAGGGCAGATACTCCAACCGGTCGATTTCAAGCCTCGCGTGTCTGCTGGCCTCTCGTGTATAGACTCGGAACGTTGACTCGTTGCAATAATATCGAATACGTTATTCCCTACCGCTAGGCACTACACCCAACTACAGCGCTCACATTTAGGTATGTAGGTATAGTACAATTTCCAATTCCGATATGCTATCACGTCTGGATTTCCAGTGGCGGAAGGCCGCCCCAAAACCATTTGATTAGACCGCGCAGAGAACAGCCAAATTTCATTGGCGGCGCAACTTTTCGATGGAAGTGGCGGCGTATGATGCCGCTGCAGCATTGTCGTCATTCAGAAGAGGTTCCAGAGCGGCGACAGCCCCATGCGAGTTGAACAGTTCCATTTCCCACTCATCGCCACTGGATAGAGCGACAGAGACCGCCCATGCAGCGATGCATGCCGCCGAAGGTCTCTGCAGGCCAACGACAAGAAGTTTGCCAACGTCGGCGGTCAAAACGAGCTTCCTGTCACCGCCTGTTGTATGCCTCGCCAACTGGCCAATGGCAGAGAGGGCGAATGACACAATCGCGTCGGATTCCTCCTTCATTAGAGAAGCCAGCAGTGGCATGACGCCGTCCGCAATGAACCGGCGAAGGTCGTTCGGGCATCCGGACGCTAGAATCTCCGAAATGGCCCACGCACACTCGTGAATCGTTCTCGGCACTTGCAGCAAGTGGACGAGACGTCCGACCGTCTTGTCACTCAGCAAACGGTCTCTCTGTCGCCCAGTGGTGTGTTTGGCGAGGTGGCCGAAGCACAAAGCGGCCCGGGACGCGATCCGATCCTCATTTTCGAGCAGCAGCTTCTCCAGAGCCGGCAGAATCCCACTCCCAATGAACCTCTGGATCTCCCAGTCGTCGCCTTTGGAGAGAATGACAGACACTGCCCAGACAGTGCTGGAGGCGACCGCTGGCGTTCGCAGAAAGTCCACGAGGCACGTGACAATTTCCTCGGTAATTACAACCCGCCTTTGGTCTCCGCTGGTTCGCATCGCCAGGTTACCAATACCGGAAGAGGCGTGGAACGCTATCTCCTTCCTTTCCCCCTTCATAAGCTTCTCCAGTGCTGGAATGAGGCCGTTCGCAATGAAAAGCTGGATTTCCATTCCACGTTTCCCAGTGATGGTTTCAGAGATCGCCCATGAGGCGTCGTGAGCGGCCTCCTCTTCGCCGAGCAAGCCAACGAGGCCTCTGACGATTCTGACTGAGATAATGGCGCCCCTCTGCTCTAATGGGGTGCGTGTGGCGAAGTTTCCAATGGTGGATGCCGCTTGGGAGGCCACACCCCTGTCTTGGTCGTACAGCATGTTCTCCAGAGACTTCAGCACTCCTCTGGGGATGAACCTCGTCGCTTCCTCGCCCTGTCCGAATTCAACAATCATGGAGATCGCCCAGGCGGCGTCCTGAGCAGCTTTGGCTGTGTTGAGCAGGTTGCTGAGTAGATCCAGTATCTCGTCGCAGAGAACAAACTGTCGTTGGCGCTCGGCCTTGGCGATGCTTCCAATGGAGTGGGCCGCGTGGGAAGCGGCCCGTCCATCCTCCCCACTCAGCAGGTCCTTCAGAGCGGGAACAACTCCAGCCGAGACGAACTGCACGATCTCCTCCTCCAGTTCCGCTGAGAGAATGGTCGCAATGGCGCTGGAGGCATCGACCGCAGTCTCCCTTTGGCGGAGAAGGCCTATAAGAGCTGCTGTCATTTCTGCGTCGCTGAGCAGACGTCTTCTTCGATCTCCAGTGATGTGTTTGCAAATATGGGCAATGGCAGACGCAGCCTGGGACGCCGTCTTGCAGTCCCCGCGTAGCATCATTGTCAGTGAATTGGCCAGAGCGCCACTTTCGTCAAGAACCTGCGGGCTTTCTTCAATCGATGGGTCGAAAGTGAGAATAGCGGGCAGATTCAAAGAACTGGGGTCAACGGCGGGCTTCTGAGACGAATGGAGTATCCCACTCGTTTGAGTGTCATGTGGAGTCTTCCGTTTTGGACTTTCGGCCGCTCTTTTGGCTGGGATGTATTCAGTGGCTATGGTCGAAGAATCAACTGCCACCTCAGTAACGCCGCCGCCTGGATCTGAAATCGCGAGCAGACAGTGGCATTGGGCACTGTAACACCACACCCAATTTTGTGAATGCCACCTTACCATCACATACTTCAAACTCGATGAATTTGCTCTCTGCAGCCTGCAAGTCGATGTGCGGCTCAAGCAGAGCAGCCAGTTGTGCCTGGTTTGTGTCGATGAGCGTTGTGTAAAATGGAGCATAGGCGCCTGGACATCTTTGGCGCACCAACTCCAACAATGTAAGGTTCTTGTCATAATCTGTAGCTTTGCTCTGAAGTAGGCGCCGGTCAATTAGCACTGCAAAATTGTTCATCATTCGTGTTATTGAGAACTCACCCGAATTTCCTCAAGCTCTCTTTTGCTGAGAATGCGCAGACTTCGCAGACGGACCGAAACTTCAGTCGCACTGAGTTTGTCACAGAATATGGACAAGTTTCGAACGAGAGTCTCTTCCTTCGGCGACTCCATTGATGCCATTCAAGCGTGGCTAGAAGCAGGGGGATATACCTAATATATCCGTGTGAACTCCGGTTGTACCTACTTGTTTTACCAAGTCATAAGGCAAAGTCAACGAACGACTATTATAAGACTGGGCAAACAAGCAGAAGCTGCCGCAAACGAACACACACGTTGCGAAATCGGTTTGCCGACTGTTATCAGTCTGGTGGGCAGGTATTCTCGTCCGAACCTTGCACGAGTTTAGTGACACGTGCAACGTTACTAAAGTGGCAGTTAGTCAGCGAAGTCTTCGTCATTCTCGTTTAAAGAGAACCTGAGGAAATTCAGGTGAGCTCGCGATTGGACAGTTTAGTAAATGGCGCGGCGACCACAGTTGTCTTTGAGAGCAAGACAACAATTGCATGAAGTATCACATGGTGCGCAAAAGTTGTCCCAATGTTTTTCTTCCGTTACAAATGGCCTCGTTCTAAAAATGGAAATCTGGCGATGCGCAGCAGCGGAGACAAAAGAAGGATTATTGTCGCTGCTGAGATTGTCACGTGTCTGGTGGAGTTCCTGCGAACGATGGCGGTCGCCTCCAGCACATCCTGGGCAGTGTCTGTCATTCTTTCGAAGGGCGACGACTGGGAGATTCAGAGGTTCATTGTCAGTGGAATTGCCCGTTCTGGATGCTGGAGAATAAGAACCAGATCGCGTCTGGGGGCGCATCGTGTCCCGGCCACCTGGCCAAACACAACACTGGACGACAGAGAGACTGTCTGCTGAGTGACAAGAAAGTTGGACGACTTGTCTACTTGCTGCAGTTGCCTGGAACGGCTCACGACTGCGCGTGGGCCGTTTCAGAGATTGCAGCGTCTGGATGCCAGAACGACGTCCGCCGATTCGTCGCGGCTAGCGCTATCCCTGCACTGGCGCCTCTACTGAAGGGATCTAATGAGAGTGCGTCCTTCGCAATGTCCGCTATCGGCCATTTGTCATAGCCATTCAATTCAACGTCGTCGATACTCGATTGTCTGCTGAGACCTTCAGTGGCGTCCAGTGATGCGTGGGCTCAGACTGGGCTGTCCCTGTCATTCTCTCCAGTGGCGACAAATGAGAACAAACTAGAACAGTTCAACCTGCAGGGTTGTGCCACTGCTCTGAAGCAACTACTGAACGATGACAATGCAGAGACAGCATCGAGTGACCCCTCGGCAATCAAACACCTGGGGCCGGTTTCATAAAATGCAGATTCAGAACTCAGAAGTCAGAACTCAAATCTGAATCAAACATTCAGATTCAGAAAATTTCGGTTTCATAAAGCTCATTGGCCATTCTGAATGTTTCGTTCAGAAGCTGAACAACAGGATTCAGAATTGAGTGTCTACATTCAGAATCTGAACCCAGTGTGATTCAGGTCTGAGTCAACCATCTGAATCCGGATTCCGAAGACAGTATCGTTTGCGTCGTTTACGGCCTGCAAACGTCGAAATACTGTTATCGCGTTCCACATTCTGATGTGTGGTGACTATTTAGCCAATATTCAGTGTAATCTGAAGTCATTCTAGCAGATTTGAACCCATGTTCAGGCACTCAAACCTTCTGAGTGATTTGGGGCTCAGAAGTCAGAAATCTGAACAACTTGTCTGAATGGTGAATGTTTTATGAAACCGAAGGGCGAAATTTTCGGAATGTTGAATCTGAATCTGAACGATTTTCGTCTGAATCTGAGTCTGAATGTCTAAACGTTTATGAAACCGAAATTCTGAATCTGAACTCAGAATCTGACTTCTGAATCTGACACTGAGCTTTATGAAATCCACCCCGCGACGTTGGACTGCGTAGCTATGATCACCATGCATGCAGTGTATAGGTACTGCAGTTGCGC
>JASAMZ010010901.1:0-41949 GCA_030248115.1 Linhomoeus sp. GSCO2_2
AGTGAAGTGCCGCTAGACATTTAGTCGACAATTTGGTGGAAGATCGCCGGGATTGGTCTTGGATTTGTTCGTGGTACCTGATCCACAGTATGTATTTAGAAGATTCGCCGCAGGCACACTTTGCGCTTATGATTGTGGCAACTGATCCATAAATGGATCAGAAAAAATCCGCCGCAGGCACACAGTGCAATAAAAGTGTCTAATGTACGACGCCCTGATTCGCAACGGATAAATGGGACTACGCCCTATTGAAAAGGGTATAAATGGGACGACGCCCTATTCTTTTGGGCTTAGTGCTCGATGCTTCCACAAAGTATGTTGAAGTTGTACAAGCTGTTTGAAATTGTCGAAATTTGTGGATTTTAACAAAATCCTTAAAAATATCCTAAATTTCGTTAATTATATTCGCTGAAACTATTTGCTAAATACTTGGCAGACTATGCTCGATACATCCGTGCAAAGAAATTTTGAAATTTAAGCTGTTTGAATTTGTCGAAATTTGGGAATTTTGACAAAAACCTTAACAAGCTGTGTGTGTAAAAAGTTCAACCTATACTTTGTGTCTGTCAAATTTTGGTGAACAGCATAGTGAACTTTGTACGCATCGTTAGCCACATCTGGAGAAAGTGTCTTGAGAATGTGTACCTGAATGCCAAGTGCAGCTATCCCCACGATACGGTTGTCTGTACAGCTGATCTAAAGCTCAGTGATATCGCCGCGTTCGCTATATGTTATCGGCATGATACGACGCCGTTTATCTGATGTTTCCTACCTGTGTGAAAACGTCACATCCAACAAAAAAACTTGCCAAAAGTTTGGTGCGAGCGAATTCCTGTTTTCAGCATACGCATTTCTGTTTCCGAGTGCACATTCATCAATAAACAGCTGTTCTGGCCATCAGGCGAAAACCTCGATTTTGAAATCTTCTTAAATTTTAATTCTAAATATCTCAAAATTGGAATTTAACAAAACTGTAGAACTATGTCACAAATTCTTATTGGCATACGGCCTTACCATTTCCGCGTTCAAATTCGTCAAAAAAACGACGTTCTATTTTGTTGATTTATGGAATGTTGAAAAATAATCACGTATTTCTATTAAATTCCACATTTGCAAAAAATTTCTCTTGCGTTACAAATTATCCGCAGTCTATACTCTTTCCATTTCTGAAGAAATTTCGCCGCTGCATCATCAGGTGAAAAAGTCGATTTTCGACATATTCATATTTTGATTGAAAATATCTCGAAATTGCAATTTTGGAAAACTTCAAAACTATGTCACAAATTCTTATCGGCATACGACCTTTCCATTTCTGCATTCACATTCGTCATTAAATGACTTTGTATTTTAGTCAATTTATGCAATTTTGACAAATAATCGCGTATTTCTATTAAATTCCACATTTGTAAAAAATTTCTTTTGTGTTACAAATTATCCGCGGTCCATGCTCCTTCCATTTCTGGAGAAATTTCGCGGCTAGCGCGTCAGACAAAAAAATCGATTTTCGACACTTTCGAATTTTAATTGCAAATGTCTCGAAAATGCGAAATTAGCAACAGAAACGGACATCGGATCCGTACTCAGCGACATCGACTCTACTTGACCACATATGCCACATATCTTACTTGAGTGCCACGGACACACGGACACACACACATTGTCATCCGTATATATACACCTCGCCGCGCTGAGGCGCGGCGAAAAAATATCCCTAATTTCGTGGATTCCAAAATCCGAAACTATGTTACAAATTCATCGCGTCATATGCTCTTTCCATTTCAGCAAAAACTTTCTCGATACGACCTGTAAATAGAAGTGTCATTTTTGACATTTTCATATTTTAATTGCGAAATTCTCGAAATAGCGAAATTAGCAACAGAAACGGACAACGGCACGTTACTCAGCGCATTCGACTCCATCGGATGGCACTAACCGTCGTGTCTAGTTGTTCCGGACCAACACACAGACACACACACACACACAAACGGACAATAGCGTCCGTATATATACTCGCCGCCCTGGGGGGCGGCGAAAATATCACCATCAAGCGCTGTCTACTCCAAAAGTCAGTAACGAACAAGTCGAAACGGTTGCTAACCATCATATTGTCAGCTTTCCTTTTCTTGTGCTTTTTGCCGGCGTCGACCGCAGACAACGCTGCCAGAAGGATCAGTAACGAGATGCGACGCATGACTTCAACTGCTTTATACCCTGCCTGCGCCTATGCTTGGTTAGCCTCTAGTAAGCAACTAGCACAGCCATACGACCTGTTCCCTTATCTTCACTTTACAGTTAGAGCAATGACTGTTTGCACGCACGTACGCTACGCTTACTGTCGCTGTATGGAAACACGAGCACAAGAATACTACGTACAGTCAGCACACAGGACAAGCCTTCTTCTTTTGCACGACCTCAGCCGGGCGATACCTTAGGTATGAGAGCTACGCTAACGTGCGTGGGTCGTTCGTATACGTATGTACTGCTCTCATATCTCGGCATGGCTGGGAGGTCGTAGAGGGGGGGGGGGGTTGGCTGGGGGGCGCGCTACGCAGAGCATATCTGTCCCTCTCTCCACGTGGGGCTCCCGGGCGGGCCGGCGGGGGCGGGGGATGGCACACACACCCCCCGGGGGGTGGCGCCCCCCGGGGAAAGGGGGGGGGGGGGAAGGCGCACCCGCTCCTTGTTGCTCCACTGAACCATCCTCCACCAATTAAATGGTGATGTATTTGTGCCCGAGCCCCCCCGTGCGCCTTCTTTGCCCCAACTTTCATCTGGCGGCTCCCGGGAGATATGAAGAAATTTCATGTAAAAGTGCCTAAAGGCAGAAAGATGAATAAATGTTCCTGGTGTTAAGCATGTAAAAGCAAGAGTATCAAAACGATATTCCACTAGTGTAACAAATGCGGCGCTTCGCGCCGCCCACCAATTTGTAAGAGAAATATTAGTAGACCGGCATCGATTCAGGGAAAGCATTTTCGACTAAAATTATCCACACAAAACTGCGCAAAGGTCACAACGACACGCTAAGGTGTGCCGAATATGTTGCCGCGTGTCGTTGTGACCTTTGCGCAGTTTTGTGTGGATAATTTTAGTCGAAAATGCTTTCCCTTAATTGCTGCCGGTACCTACTAATATTTCTCTTACAAATTGGTGGGCGGCGCGAAGCGCCGCATTTGTTACACTAGTGGAATATCGTTTTGATACTCTTGCTTTTACATGCTTCACACCAGAAACATATTCATCTTTCTGCCTTTAGGCACTTTTACATGAAATACTCTTACTTTTTTATTGGCTGAGCCAGTCAACAATCAACTTAACTGAGTAGTCCACCTTGAGACATGAATGTTTAGGCTCTCGAACGAACGGAATCCCTTTTAGTAACGTACGAGGCGGGTAGGACAATTTTGGGGCACGTATGCAGCGGCTCCTGAACTCTGCTAAGAAGCTTCAGGAGGTACAGGGGTAAGGGGTAGGGAGGGAACGGGCACAATTAGAGCGAGGGTTATGGTTGAGGGTCAAGAATCTTACCCCTTGCTTTGTATGCAGGTAAAAAATCTGACCCCTTGCACAGTTGAAGGCCAAAAATCTCACCCCTTGGTTTGTATGAGGTATGAAAACTCTGGCCCATTGGTTTGTGTGAAGTGCGCTATTGGATTCTCTTCTACAGGGAGGTTGTGCGTTGACAGATGGAGTCCGATTACCCTCATGAATCAATTCTTCTCGTTAAGACGGTTTATTTGAGCCCCAACACGGCTAGGTTTGGATAAGGCAACACTGAGTACTGGCCAGACCAAGTTTGCGTGGCTCCACGTGGACATGGTGCGTGGTATGGGGTCGCCGATGGCGTTATTGGATTCCTCTCGTCGAGACGGTTTCAACGAACCCCAACAACGCCATGTTCCGACCAACCAATCAAAAGTTGTGGCCTGACCACGTTTGCGTGGCCGCCGCGTGGACGTGGTGCGTGGTACGGGGTCGCGGATAGCACCATTGTAATTTTCTCGTCGAGACGCTTCAAATGAACCCCTACAACGCTATATTTGGACGAGCCAACAAAAAGTTGATTTTTGAGGCACCTTTTTGCAAAAATAGCGCTCATGGTTAATTTGGGGGCGACGGCATTGGTGCCATTGAAATTTTCTCGTCGAGACGCTTCAAACAAACCCCTATTTGACATGGTTCTGATGTGTTTTGAATTTGTTAACAATTTGTCAGTATACTGAAACTCCCTTTCGCAGACGACATTTTTGCCCCCCAGGGCATGCGTGGTAGATCGGAGGGGGTCGGCGTGGTCACCGTTGGATTCTACGCGTCAAGGCGGTTCTGCTGATGCCAAATTTAATTAAGTTTAACTGACTAATTAACTAAATAACTAAAGGTTTCATCTCTACCGCGTATGCCTGTAGACGAGCACGTTGACATCGTAGTCCGTAGACGAGGAAGGGTCACTGGTATGCCACTTTTAGAGGTCACTGGTATGTCACTGACAGATCACTGATAGCTTGAACTTATTGATTGTGCTTGAGCATATTAGACACTCGCACAAAACGAGTAGGACAATTTTGGGGGACGTATGTATGCAGGGGCTCCTGAACGAGCGGGGGAACACCTTAAGGCACGCACAAAACGAGTAGGACAATTTTGGGGCACGTATGCAGGGGCTCCTGAACGGGGGGGGCGCTTAGATGCTGCACTGTACGCGCACAACCATGGGTGGGGACAGCAATAGAAGGCGACTCGATGAGATGCTGATGGACGTTAGAGCGTGATCTGGCGAAGGAGAAGAAGAAGGAGAAGAAGAAGGAGACGGAGAAGAATTCACCCCCCGCCCGTGGGACAAGAAACGCGCCGCGATCATTTTTTGCGCCTGTAACTTTCGCTACACTTAACCGATTTTCACCAAATTTGGAATTTAATCTGTTTATGATAAAATCCTACAGTGTACCAAATTTCAGCCGATTCCGTTCAGCACAGCCCGAGAAATAAATATCGTGACGATGGGAAAAGGCGCGCGCGGCCTGGATGGAACATATTATGGTCTGGCGCTGCCGCGCCAGCCATGATATCGTGATGAATTTGTCCTTGCCTTCGCTGCCCTCCACCAGAGGTAACTCCAGGTAGGTAACCTGGGACATCCGGCGACATGGAGTCACGGTAACTCCCGAGACATTTCGTTTCAGAAAGGGATACGTACAGCCCACGGTTGATTAGCAAAATACGTACGTACTATACAGCAAACACACCCACTTTCCTTCACACTTGCTCTAAGAATACCTACTTCTGTCCAAAACTCCCAACCTATCAATACAGCTAAACCGCTATACGAACAGAAATCACAATTCGTCGCGCTACAGTATACGATCACCGGCAGAATACGCGCTGCAAAAGGTCCACGGGGACGGGAACGACAATTGTGGAATTCTTTTCGGTCGAAATGGAGTTCAAAGTTTGCAAGTAGCGAAGCTGTAGAGCTGCCGGAGACTGAGAAATCACCTCTGCAGCCTCGTAGAGGGCCCGCGAGGCTTTCTGCTCACCCTCGGCCGCTACCACCTGCAGTGGAGTAGGCAAATTGTGCCAAGAAGTGGCGAAACCGCCAAATTTGGTGTATAGGAGCGCATAAGTAAACATACCGCAAGCAAAAATTAGGACATTAGTTTAGTAGGAGGATGATTTGCTCGGTGAGAGGGGGGGGGGGGGGGGGGGGGATGGCGGGTGGTGGTGTGGGGGAGGGTGGGGTGGATAGTGGTTCGATTTACATGGCATTTCCATAGCCGGATAGTACTGTAAGTCAAACGTTGCAGGCTTTGGACGGTTCCCACCTTGGCCCTGGCTTCCCTGGCTGCCTCGGCTTCAGCGGCCATGGCTCGTTGCAGCTGAACTGGAAGACGGACGTCCTTTCTGAAAATGACGAAATCCATAGAATTTTGCTAACAACATTCAAATTATGTCTGAAACAGTCCAACTGACATTTCCACTCGTTCGACCTTGATGCCCCAGCTGTCGGTGGCGTCGTCCAGGATGTTCTGAAATATCAGTTTTATGCAGAAGCCCCTGCATA
Source organism: Linhomoeus sp. GSCO2_2 (assembly GCA_030248115.1). Classification (NCBI taxonomy): domain Eukaryota; kingdom Metazoa; phylum Nematoda; class Chromadorea; order Monhysterida; family Linhomoeidae; genus Linhomoeus; species Linhomoeus sp. GSCO2_2. Next base: position 6,059 of record JASAMZ010010901.1, read on the forward strand.
TACGCGCTCATAAATAGCCCAACAACTTTGCAATTTTTCGCCCGGCCTCAGCCGGGCGAACCCCTACGAGAGCTTTTCGTGCGTGCGTGCGTCCGTTCGTTCGTCCGTTACGCTCTCAGATCTCGGCGTTGGAACGTCGTAGGAAGGCGATCTTGGGCTTTACGGAAAGGTCTCGACTCACTGGTAATGTCGCTAAGAGACTTCGAAATTCAAAAGTTTGAATAGCGCGCGCTACAGTAACCTGAATGTCAAAAACGCAAAACGGCTCTAACACGGTCGTCTTACGTCGTAGAGCGCCGTGCGATAGGTCAACTAAAAGGTCTCGACGTGCTCTTTTACTTGGCGTGAAAAATTTGTTAAATGCGCAAACACGCACCACGAAAAGCGACATTCTCGCGTTTTCAGCATAGAAATCGCTCTAACTCGCTCAGCGTGCGCCGTAGAGAGACGATCTTGAGTTGCTGGATAGCTCTTGACTCACTGATCATTGGTTCTTCTATTGGTCGAAACTCAAAAGTTTGAATATCGCGAGCTACAGTAACCCAAAAGTTCAAAACGCAAAACTTCTCTGACTCGCTCGTCTTCCGTCGTAGAGAGACGATCTTGAGTTTGTTGAATAGGTTTCGTCACACTAATCATTCCGTTAAGAGAAGTCGAGATTTGAAAGTTTGAATTTGGCGAGCTACAGTAACTCAAAAAGTTCACGCAGCAAATCCGCCCTAACTCGCTCGTCTTACGTTGTAGAGCGGCATTCGTTCGACCGTTTGAACGCTTACGTTGAGACAGTTGTTGAATGGTCATTCCTAAAGGAATACTTTTGTTTTTTCGCCGCGCCTCAGCGCGGCGAGGTGTATATATACGGATGACAGTGCCTGTCTGTGTGTCTGTCTGTCTGTCTGTCTGTCCGTGGCACCGAAGTAAAACATGTGACATATGTGGTCAAGTGGAGTCGAGGTAGCTGAGTATGGATCCAATGTCCGCTTCTGTTGCTAATTTCGCATTTTCGAGATATTCACAATTAAAATTCAAAAATGTCGAAAATCGACTTTTTCACCTGATGAGCTAGCCGCGAAATTTTTTCAGAAATAGAAAGAGCACGGACCGCTGATAATTTGTAACACAAAAGAAATTTTTGTCGATGTGGAATTTGACAGAAATACGCAATTGTTTGTCGAAATTTCATAAATTGACGAAAATAGAACGTCATTCATTGACGAATGTGAATGCAGAAATTGAAAGGTCGTAAGCCAATGAGAATTTGTGGCATGGTTGCACAGTTTCGAAATATTGCAATTTAGAGATATTTACAATTAAAATATAGAAATGCCGAAAATCGACTTTTTCGCCTGATGAGCTAGCGACTCAATTTCTTCAGAAATAGAAAGAGCACGGACCGCTGATAATTTGAAACACAAAAGAAATTTTTTGTCGATGTGGAATTTGACAGAAATACGCAATTGTTTGTCGAAATTTCATAAATTGACGAAAATAGAACGTCATTCATTGACGAATGTGAATGCAGAAATTGAAAGGTCGTAAGCCAATGAGAATTTGTGGCATGGTTGCACAGTTTCGAAATATTGCAATTTAGAGATATTTACAAGTAAAATATAAAAATGCCGAAAATCGACTTTTTCGCCTGATAAGCTAGCGACTCAATTTCTTCAGAAATAGAAAGAGCACGGACCGCTGATAATTTGAAACACAAAAGAAATTTTTTGTCGATGTGGAATTTGACAGAAATACGCAAGTGTTTGTCGAAATTTCATTAATTGACGAAAATAAAACGTCATTCATTGACGAATGTGAATGCAGAAATTGAAAGGTCGTAAGCCAATGAGAATTTGTGGCATGGTTGCACAGTTTCGAAATATTGCAATTTAGAGATATTTACAATTAAAATATAAAAATGCCGAAAATCGACTTTTTCGCCTGATGAGCTAGCGATGCAATTTCTTCAGAAACGGAAAGAGCTTAGACCGCGGATAGTTTGTAACACAAGCAAAATTGTTTGCAATTACGGAATTTTATGGAAATACGCTACAATTTGCCGAAATTCTACAAAATGACAAAAGCATCATAACGCAGAAATACGTACACCAAACGAGATTCCGGGTAGAAAACGACTGCACCAAACAGTTGGCAAGTTTTTTGTTCGATGCGGCGTATTCCCACAGGTATAAAACTTCAGATGAACGGCGTCGTATCATGCCGATACCAGATAGCGAACGCGGCGATATCACTGAGCTTTAGATCAGTTGTACAGACAACCGTATCGTGGTAAAAGCTGCATTTGAATTGTGGTACACGTTTTCAAGACACCTTCTCTAGATACGGCAAATTATGCGAATGAAATTCACTATACTGTTTACCAAGATTTGACAGACACAAAGTATAGGTTGAACTTTTTACACACACAGCTTGTTTTGAACCCTTGTCTTACGAACAACTTTGTCTGCTAAAAAATTATTCCCGGGCGATCCCAATGTTGCCTTGCAACAACCGCTCAGAAATGCGTGTGTCTTGCTCGAAAAATTAATCCCGGGCGATCCCAATGTTGCCCTGCAAGAACCGCTCAGAAAGCAGCGTGTCAGAAGTAGCGCATGAATAGTGGACTCCGGGCGGGCGCGCGTCATATCGGAAAGGCTTCGAAATACTTTACAAAAGTATCCACTCTTTTACTCTTCCACTTTAAAACACTCACAAACCACTCTGTATTAATAAAACAACTCAACTTTTTTAAAACAGCTTGTTCCACCACGTCCATCGACAATCACCAGCACAGACCTGCATACAAGTCGAAATCGCCTCTCTATCCGACAGTATCTCGCTGAGTTTTTTGGTGCCGAGCATATTCCGTAGCGTGGTCTGCGCCAAAAGGCGCGTGCTCAGGTGCGCGTTCTCCACATTCGCCACGGATACTGTAGCGTTGCTGACGCGATAGTAAACCACGGCGTCCACTGCCACGGTCACGCTGTCTTTGGTGAGGATCTGAGGGGAATTATGCATATTGCAACAATTTGAGATTTCTTTAGCACATCTAGTTAATCGCACCTCTTGCGGCGGTACATCAAAGGACACGGTTCTCAGATCGACCTTGTTGTAGCTTTCAATGCAAGGGAGAATGAAGAAGATTCCTGAAAATGGATGTGTCTAACATCGTGGAAATTTGAAAATGACAAGAGACTTGCGAAGTTTCCGTCACCTGGACCCCTGCATCCGCCCTTTATGAGTCTGCCCAGACGGAAGACAACTGCCCTCTCGTACTCCTGTGCTATCTGTATGGAATTGGACAAAGGTGGTAATGTTGTATTTTACTTGTCAGTCAAGTGTTCCTATATACTAAGCGGCATAGAGTGTGTTTGTTTGTCTGTTTGTCTGTTTGTCCGGCCATTTTCTCTTGACACAGTTGACGGATCCTGGAGATCTATAGCTTAAACTGACTGTCGTGGGCTGGAAGGAATCCCCTCCTATTTTAAAACTTTTGCAAATTACTAAATTCTACAAAATTCACGAAAATATCGACTGCGCAGTACATTCTGAGCACTAAAGAGTGCCTACTGGTCATTTTCGTGGAAATTTCGCACGGTCGTGTCACCATTCACTCCAGAGCTGTCGCTGTGACACTCTTACAGGTATTTGGAGGCACGGGAACAGGCGCAAAGGTAAATGCAGGCACTGGCAGGGGACAGTGTCAGAAGACTTTAGCTCTACCTGAAATCTCCTAAGGGCTAAACACAAGCATCCATGTGTTAGCTTCAGTGTATTCAGAGGCACGGGAACGGGTTCGATGATAAATGCAGGCACTGGCGAGAGCGCAGTGTCAAGAGACTTTTGATCTATCTGAATCCTCTTATGGGCTAAACACAAACACTTATATGCAAAGTTCAGTGTAATCAAAGGCACAGGAGTGGGCGCAATGGTAAATGCAGGCACTGGCAAGGGCACAGTGTAAGAAGACATCAGATCTATCTGAAATCTCATATGGGCTAAATGCAAGCTTTCATGTGTTAGCTTCAGTGTATTCTGAGACACGGGAGCTGGTGCAACCTTAAAAGCAGGCACTGATAGAGGCGCAGTGTCAAATGACTTAAGATCTATCAGATTCTCCCATTGGCTGTTGTGAGCATTGGCCGTGAACCATAGGCCAATACATGCTGTGAGCAGTGGCTGATTTCCATGGGTCGATACAAATGGCTCTGTTTCCATAGGTGTTCAGCTATAGATATACAGTATCACCTATGGGCTAAAGGCACTAGTTATCTTACTATGCAGCTGGTACGGAGATGGGGAAGGCCTTCACTTCTAGCTTGCTGGGGGGGGGGGGGGGGGAGGCGCCTTACCACCCCCCCCCCCCCCCACCCAAGCCAAGGTTCGAAGCGTACCCATACATACATACTTCGCGAGAATGGGGGAATAGTATACCTTGAGACAGAAGCAGATCGAGAGGGGCAGTGTGGCCAGGACTATAAGCCAGGAGACAAGGGTGAAGAACCAGTCACAAATGCCTGAACTGCCGCTGAAGGAGTCGGCTGAAAAAGGTGGCAACATATCGGCTTCATGCCAATGGGGACTGGCCGTACAACAACAGTTACTTAAAAGTGCACAGGTAGCTTACTCTGTACAAACTGAAGTCGATTGGAATCTAATGAGCACAGCTGTGTTTATTCCCACTATGTGGACCAAAGAATGCATTATAGCCCTCATTGCATCACATTCCAGCCAGTCAATACTATGTCTCATAGGATTTCTCAACGAACAACAAACGCACCGTCTTGGGCGTAGTAGGACAGCTTCATGTGGGCCAGGGACCTCCGTCTCATCTGCTCCTTCTGCTTGGCAAAGATCAGGGGATTCAGCGTGAAGCGTCTCTGTCTCGGCCTGCCCATGCTCTGCTCCCCTTGATAAGTCTCTTCCACGCCCATAGGCACGCTATCTTCCATTGTGGAGAGGGCGGAGCGCTTTCTGTTGGAAATGACCCTCGATGCGCACATTTCGATCGCTTCCGGTGACTAGAGAGTGCAGTACCTACTACTGAATATGCCAGTTATCCACAGCTTCAGACGTCACATTGTCACGATGGACATTGACAGCACAGTACATAGTTCAACTGACATGTTTGTTAGTAACAGAAGGGGTACTTGGTACTGCATGCTTTCAACAATGTTTGTGACTCTACTAGGCACAGTACTTAGGCTATCATGTGGGAATGTAATCCAACCTCAGAGTTTGCTGCTGCGGCTGTGGAGGACTGAGCGTGTCTCCCAGCGGCAGTGTGACCGCTTCGTATTCGATGCTCTCTTGAAGGCACTGGGAGAGTGGCGTTGACGAAGACTGATGGTTGCAGCTCTCGTCTATGGTACATAGACGGCCTACATGGGCGTCTACCAAGTGGCAGGCTTCTTATTATAGTAGGTACCTCCCGAAGGAGTGCCAAGGGCTTCAGTACATTTGTCTGGCATCATTGCCATTCATTTGTTTCTTGACGCCGCAGTTTCAGCATTGCATTACGTGACGCTAGCTGCCTTCTTCCTTTCCTTTGCCAGGTGCAAAACTGCCTCTCTACCAACCACCTGTCATTTACACCAGTGACTCAATCCAATGCAATTGCCGTGCCCTTTACCTACACCCACCTAATGGTTCCTCACCTGCGCCAGCTGTCTCTTCTTCTCTCTCCTCAAAAGCAGCCGTGTAAGGTTTGTCAGGGTCCCAAGCCTCGAGGAAGCTTTTCTTCTTCTTTCTCGGGGAGCGGGGGCTGGAGGGGCAGACGACAGTTGGAAGTGGAAGAAGGGGTTCGAGTTCCAGGGTCCTGGCGCCACCCGACTCTAGGTCCTCGGAGGGGGGATTGCCAAAGGTGATGGTCCTCCGACGACCCTCTCCTGAGGGTCCGGCTCTGGGGTGCTCGGGCCTAGGACCATGGCTGATGGTCCTCGTCGCGGGTTGTTGAGGCTTCGCCTGCTGATCGGAAGCTCGACGTGGGGTGGCGGAGGCGGAATCCGGAAGGTCCATACAAAATTCCTGGACAGCGTCGCTGTATGAAAAGGAACACTGTTGAAGCTTCGACGCTTGCTCAGCAGTAGGCGCTGGCCTTAGTAAGCCCCATGGCTAAGCAGTCAGGGCCCCAGGGCTTCTTTTCTTTGTTGTAGCCACGCTGCGACGCGGCTAGCCACGCTTCAATTGGGCGTCGCTTGGTCAGCCAAGCGGACGCTCGCGGCGGCGGCCCTTCAGACGGGGTGGTTTGACTTTTTGCTGCTGGTTGCCGCCGCGCCCTCCGCTAATGGCGAAAGGGGCAGCGCCGAGAAGGAAGCCTTCGGGCCAAAAGAAATCAGCGGCTATGGGAAAATGGGCAACTCCTGTTGGCTGTCGGCAGGGCCACCAGCGATCAGTCTTTATCTCCTAAGGCCCTGGGGCAAATTTGGCGGCTGTGCAGCAGCTATGTGAGTTCTTTCTCCTCTAAGGTAGCCTTTGCCGATAGGCTAATATGTCATTTGATACGGGCTGGCGACTGGGTGCTAACCACACCCTAGCGGAAGAAATTTGGCACCTTGCTCGCCTATGCGAGCCTAAGCCGGAGCGCGGAAAAGGGCCCTCTATATTAAGGGAGGAGTGGGGGAGGGAGAGCTAAGAAAGCAGATGTGAAAGGCGGCTAGTGGAGGGCCAAAGAGTCCCGAGAAGGAGTATACATAGGAGAGAAGAAATGAATTCGGCAAAACGACCGCGCCGAGCGCAAATCGATTTTGAAGAAGTGTACAAGTGCCCTGACGACAGACAGCTGAAGAAGCAAAGGGAAAAGTTGGCCTCCTCCCCTCTTTGGAGGGTCGATCGAATTTGTCGACCGCTTGGATGGATACTCGACATGAAGAGAGAAGTAGCCTGCTATTTGAAGCGAGGAGTGTGGAGAGATGTTCCTAGCAGACTGGATGAAAGGAGACGAAGATGGAAGTGGCGCTTCTCTTCCCTTGCCAATATTCCTGGCACGACATCATTTTTGCGTGTTGTCATAACGTCGGAGGACCAGTGAAGAGGAAGGAGATTTTTTCGACAGAGCTACACACAGTGTACGATGCTGCCACTGCACAAGACAAATGAGCCTTGTGAAAGGTCTCTGCTCTTGGCGCTGCTTACGTCTCTTGGGATTTGGCTTCTTAGGCGAACAAGATGAATAGCCAGCAAATTACCTCTGCTCTGTGGGGCGGCAAACCAGACATCTACGTACGTAAGCATCCGTCCACGTATGCGGTCAAGTTTGTGTTCCTGATAGCAAATTTTCTGCTGTTGATACTTCAGGGTGCATATGCGTCTGTCTACACCAGAAGATAGATACAGTACGTAAGCTGTCCTTCCAAATACACAATTTTGCATTTTAATCAGTGTGATGAACTACAGAAATATGACAGAGGTGGCTTTTGAGGCTGGAAACGCTAAAAGGAGAAAGCGTGTGACGCTGTATGTCTGTTTCCACAGTGTACATCTATGCATAGTAATGTGCGAAGAACGCTTTAGAATAGTAGAATAGACAGACTGACACACTAGCAACACGACTGCGCGGATGAAACTGGCTCTCCTAACTCATAACTGTTGGTAGCCTTATTTACTGGGGATTAGTTGCCAATAAAATAGGCTTGCGTATTCTGTTGGAGGAAACGTTCCAGACGTTTCTCGGCCACTAGAAAACGCTAGCATGCCCAGTTGAGTAGAACAAACATGCAATAGACGAGAACAAGTATCATAATCAACCATGTCAGAACAAATACGCACGCACCAAGCGGTTCTTAGAACCGAAACGTATCGAAAACACAGCGGCACATGGGTCAAACAGAACAAAATGGTTTCACTAGCGTCAAAGTGTCGCATGATTTTGCTTGACCAACACTACAGCCCTTCGCAGGATTGCTGGCACTGAGCCAAGCACTGCTCTTTGGACAGCGGCAGAGCAGGAATGCTGGAGGTGGTGGAGGCTGAAATGACAAGGCGATATTACCTTTGAATTTCAGGCAATATCATAGAAACGCATGCTTGGCATGAGAGCAAGAAGCCTGCATCTACATACATGGTGTGTAATGTGTCTGGTCAGCTATGTACTTTTAAAAGAATCAACTGGCAAAAGAAGCATAATGTCCAATACATCTAAAAGCTACTGTAACTTCCCCTTTGCAAGTCCAAGAAAGTACCTGTTGCTGGAGCCTTGGTGGTAGTGGTGGTCGCCTTCGTGGTCGTCGTCGTCGACTTCGTGGTGGTGGTCGTGGCAGTCTTCTGGGTCGTGGTAGTGGTCGTGGGTCTCCGGAGGTTCCGGTTGGCATTCCTGGCTCTGCCTGCCCCACCCAGGCAGGAGACCAGCTCCTCGTGGAATCTGCTGGTGCCTTCCTTCCCATCCTTGTAGAAGTCCCTGTTCATGTTGTCCATGGCGTGCACGCTGAGCAGACCAGTGGGAAGGCCCTTCTCCAGGTGGGAGATCTGACGTTCGGTGGAGGTGGCCCTCTTGGCCCCGTAGATGATGCAGACTGGGTCCTGGGATGGAAATGAGGAGTGTTACAATTGATGACGTGGCGAAGGTATTGTAGGGTGAATTTGTGGCCACACCACTAGAGATGCTCTTTTATTACTCGTTGAGACCTCATGTCGAGCGTGTGACATCATACTGCACAAACGTTGTTTCTGGCTCGATGAATGTTCCAGTTGATTCACCCAATGGATACTATCGAAATCCATCATGAATCTCGCATGCCAATTGCCCTCCATCCACACTACGCAATCAGGTTTCTTGTGAGGTGAGGTGTGTTGCTTATATTACTTATGACTATCCACTCATTCCGTCGTCCATACCTGGGCGTTCTTCAGCTTTCTCTCGGAGTAGGCGGTGGTCCTGACTGGATCCAGGATAGTCAGGCCGTCGAAGGTCTCAAATCCATCGTGCTCCGTCAGCAGGGCCAGGCCGTACTTTGTGCTGTAGCGATGGGCGAAGATCTTGGGCTTCTTCAGGTTGAGTTTCTGGCTCAGGTCCTTCATGAAGGCGATCATCTCGTAGGTGTGGATCAGGTGCTGGCCCTCGACGAACTTGGGACTGCTCTTGGCCAGACCTGAGATTAGGCAGTGCATGTGGAGGTTGCAGTGTGTGTCAGTCAACCATGTACATCTCCTCTATCCATAGACAATATTAACTGGGTGCGGGGAGCTCAAACTAGTGGCTCGTTAACCGTCAAGTTCACCCCCCCCCCCCCACCCCATAGTGAATCCTCTGTTGTGGCCTCTGGCTGGACCATCTACGTCGCATACTAATGCCGAATTCGTGATGTTTATTCCCGTACTACTTTGGAATCGACATACAGTGTACCACTCCTATGTAGCTTCTCATGAACTCTCAGATTCGCAATTTAGAACTGTGGATACGATTGGTTTAGCTTCGGGAAAGCAAAAGCGATACCACGCAGAACCAACCAACCCGGAATGTCAATGGCCACAGCTCGATATCCGGCCAGGGCCAAGGCGTGCAGGGTATCCTGGGCCCTCCAGAAGTCGCTGCTGGTGGCGAAGTCGTGCATCAGCAGAACGTCCCCTTTGTAGTCGACGAAGGAGGGAGGTGCCGCCTCCACTCGGTACACCTCGAACTCCTGTAAGAGTTTAAGAGTTTGAGTTTTAATTTTAAGAGTTGAAAATTTGAATTTGAAATCAGAAAGCTGAACCTTGTGGGAGATGCGACTTAAATTTTAGTCTATCTGAAGTCTGAGACACATCCAATCTTGCTGGCAGCGAAGCGAACTAATTATGCTCATTTAGGACCATAGTACCTACGTACTCTCAGACATCGCCATAACTTCACATCGACTTGTACCAAACTGTGCGCAGAAACAGCGTCCGTGCCGTCATTCGTGTCAGTGAGTTTCCTCATCCCAAGGATTCTTGTATTTCATTCAAACTCACATGGTCTTCCTCGTATGGCGTGTATGGTGGCTTCAGCTGAGCCTTGACGTCCACATAGCCCTCTGAGATGGTCACAGCGCTCTTCTGCTCCTTCAGCAGCTGCAGCAGCTCCTCAGTTGCCAGGACATGGCCACAGACCACAGCTGCCAACACAACACTCACACTTAGCATGATTCTTCAGTCTTCACTTCACTTCCTTCTGCTCTGTTACCGTCGGATGTAGTGTATGTAAGTGAAAGTGACGCGCGAAGACGCGCCCTTTTATACGTCGACCCCGAAAGGGAAGAGGGGGCGAATGGATGGGTCAGCGCGGGGTCAGCGCGCGCGAAAGAGAAAGGATGCGCGATGGGGTCGCCGAAAATAGGGTCGTCTTCCGTAGTTGCGCGCGCAATTACCATCCATCTTACGTGGCGTATTGCGCGAAGGTTTTTGCAAGCGATGTTTCTGAGTGCGGCGCGAAGTGAAAGTGGTGTTTGTTGTAATATTGAAGACCGCAGCCAGGAACTAAAATCTCAGTCTCCCATATTGAAAACTGAATCAAATCGCCTCGTTTCACGTTTGGTATAATGCTATTGCAGTAAAACTTGTTATGTTGTTATGGTTCAAATTGAAAACAGTAGAAATCGCAGCGCATTATGTACATTTTGATGGTATGGTACAGAGGCTTACTGCAAAGCGCGAATTTTGGGGTAGGGAGGGGCGTCTTTCCACCACTGCCCTCCCCCTCCCCTTTAACAGATTACACGCAGTCAACTGATACTCGAAATGCTATGCGCGTGACGATTGCCGATATGTCTTGTAATCTTTATTCGATCAAAATCCCAACGAAAATTCGTTCATGAACAACGAACGGTACCTACCTATTGGTACATAGTTTCTATCTACTGTGTCGCATTTCCCGCAAATTGTAATTCCCATAAGTCTAGACATTTCGAGATTCTGCTTAGGTAGGCTCGACGCAAAAGGGAACGTTTGAGCATCTATGACAGAGAGAGACGACGATACAATTTTTCTCGCGGTACGTCAACAGAGCTCGCAGTAACCGTAGTGCGCGCGATACGAGTTCGCGGTAACCGTACTGCACGATAATAATAGCGAATACCATACTCACACAGCCGGCGCGAGCAATACCGAGACAGGTACACTATTTCGTGAAAATACATTACTCATGGCGCGCTACCGGCCGTTTTGATGTGTCGTCCGTCCAACGCTTCAAGGTACTTGTAGTCGATCAACCGGGGTATCACCAGGTGTCTAGAATTAAATGACAAATAATGCAACAATATGAAACAATAAAATGAAACAAAATATAATAGAATCAATAGAGAAAGTAAACTGATGCTGGACAAGATTTGTTCCATATTCACTCAAGTTATTCAAATTACCCTACCACACATGAATTTAGATACCCAAATGTGCTAAATTGAGTGTATACCGGTAGTAAAACTATGGTAGTGAAATACAATCAGTTTGAATTACCATGTGCAATGAACCTTCTACATAGATGTTAAGCAAGCAATTAGACTAAACAAGTAGACAATCTGGTAGATGGCCAAAATAGGAATGCGGTTGTAGTAGTTACATACAACAGAACAGAACCAACTGAAACTGTCAGCGCACCTGATAGGGACGAAGGAGAAGCAGACCAGTGGAAAGACCATCTCCACGAATGGATAGGGGTTGAAGCCCACGAGGCAGAGAACCACCAACTGGACCAGCTGGCACACAGTGAACAGGTGCACCTTCCTCTGGGGAACCCGCCGAATGTAGTGGGTGGGAGGGTAGGCTTGCTGAAAGAAGGAGGAACGGTTCCGGATTGGCTTTGGAGACTACAGAAGAGATGTATGTGGGTTTCCCAATGATAATTCGGAGAGTGACAAGGCGTTGACAGTTGACACAGTTTGTGCTACATTATGTAGTACATAGTAATATGTACCCATGCACATATTATGTAGGTAGATAGTACCGTACCAAAGTGAATTAGAACTAACAAGTCTAGACGCGACCGCCGACTCATAAGTCACTTACGCTGGTAGAACAGAACTACGCCCTATGAACTGGACCACAACAAGACACGTGTAGACGAATGGCTATCGTGTATCGTTTTCACGACACAAACCAGGCTACCAATATTCCGAGGCTATTCCAAGAGACGTTACCTGCTCAGTGATCAGCAGCAGCATCCTCTCGAACATCTCGTTGCCGGTCACCGAGGTCACCGCCATGTAGAGGAAGAGGCCGTGCAGCACCGAGGTGGGAATGCTGATCAGGGGGTCGGGCAGGAACACGAATGCCGTGATAAAGAGCAGACTGTGCGCGATCATGGCCGCCAGACGGGTCTCGCGCACGTTGGTGATGCTGAACAAAGTATTGTAAAGGATGAGTTGAGTGCCACGCGACCACGCGCCACGACACGCGACCACGCGCCACGGAAACTCGAACACGCGCCATGAGCACGCGCCGCCAAACTAAGTGTCACGGCCACAGGCGACACCACCACGCGTCACGACCATTCGACTAGGCGTCACGATCGCTCGACGGCACGCCACGGCCACGCGCCACGGCCACTCAACCACGCGTCATGACCACGCGACACCACTACGCACCACGACCACTCGACCACGCGTCATGACCACGTGACCATGCTCCCTGACCACACGGAACTCACACTTCGTGGACGTGGCCCTGAGAAACCCTCTCCTCCACGTCAGCCAAGGCCCTGACGTGGAGTGGGGAGTGAGGCAGAGCGCCGTGAATCCAGGGCAGACCCATAATGGACAAGAACGAGTTGAGAATGGCCACGGCGAAGAGGTCCCAATGTTGCGCGCTGCCTTTCCGCAGTCTGAACAGAGGGTCATGTGGTCATTTGTGTGTCCGTGATGAAACATGAGGTTGAGGGACAGTGTGTAGTAAATGAAAGAGGGAGCGCGGGAGAAAGGCGGAGGAACAACTAGGTATTGCACTCACTTGTTCTGAGGGTTGTTGACGATGGCCGAGGTGATGTTCTGGTCGATGAAGAAGAGGAAGGAGAGGCAAAAGCCCAGGCCCAGGCTGGTCACGATGGCTATGAACCCGACTTGACTGAAGTCGGGCAGGCCCACCGGGGACAGGCTCCGGGTGTGCACGAAGCGTTCGGCTAAAGAATCGCGCGTCGATTTGGTCAAAGGCTTGCGTACAATCAATCTGCCGTAAACCGCCGAATAGTGGTGCACGTCCAAATAGTGGTGCGTGGTAGAGCAAGGTTGGATTAATAGTGGCGCACGTCCAAATACTGGTGCGCGCACTATTACTTGAGACAGTATTATGCAATAAACAAGGAGTTTTGTGCAATATAAAGCTGCTACATACTTTACACTTGGCGAAACTGCTCTGTGTGTAGACAATAGGCCCAATATGCCTTACATCCAGTCGAACTGTTTCCAATAGTGTTCTCAAAGACATATTCCGCGGATGTAAACCTGGCAAACAACGGGTCGTAATAATAGTGGTGCACGTCCAATTCATGGTGCGCGTCCAAATAGTGGTGCATGGTAGAGAGGGGTTGAAATAATAGTGGTGCGCACCAGTATTCGGAGGTTTGCGGTACATGCCTAATCACTGAAAGCACGCGCAGTACCTTACCTTCTATGGACTTGAAGACCACTGAACCGACCAGCGACATGAGAATCACCGATCCTGGAAGAGAGTAGTCCGCCAGAAGCTCACGCCTGGCTCTTGTGAGAAATGGCCTGAAATGGAAGTGAGTACTGTGCACTGATAAGCGCACAACCACAGAAAATGTAAGTAGATGCGTTTCACAACCATTGATAACATCAGCGTCACACCATATAGATTGACACGGAGCAACTCACGTCTTTCTGAAGTTGTACAGGAACAGTCCCACCCACAGGGTGCCAAACATCAGCATCATATAGAGGACGCTCTTCTCCTTTTGGCATAACTCGTCTACACCGGCTGTTGCCGCATTTGCTAGAAGGGAGACGTTGCCAGACGTATCCGCTTTGGGCTTATCACCATCGCAGTAGTAGAATTGCTGGAAATCTGAAGAGCGAATGTGTGCTGCAGTTACCGTACTTGTGGTGTAAAGGGCGTTTCTGTACAGTGGATGGAAAGTTTGAAGAACTCAGACAGAAATTGACTACAGTTCTTTCTAGCGTTGTAATATGTGCGAGTGAAGTGAACTGTGGTAGATAGTCAATCGCACTCACTATGCATCATGGCCCTAAAGGACTCCACCACAAAGGCTATGGCGATGAAGATGGAGAAAAGCTCTTCGGCGGACCTGAACAATTACATTCTGTAATGAAAGGGTCTAGTGAGCTGGAGTTACTTCTCACCTCGTGGCAAACTTCATAATGCTGGAGAGTTCCGTGCAGGCGTAGAGAATGAGAAAGAACTGGCACCAGAGGCCCACACAGGCGTACATGGCGAAAAAGTCCACTCCTATTTGCTCGGATATTTTGAAGATTACTGAAACATGAAAAGACGTTTATTTTGTTGGGGCACCAATTTGTACAAGATGTGCACCTTTTATGTAGATTGCCAGGGGCACTGTGGTCAGCAGGATAATCAGTGGCTGTCCACCAAAGATAGCAAAGTATAGACCGCCAATAGCTTGCGCCAGAATCGCCTTGTGAACGGCTGAACGAGAGATAGATAATGAGCTTTCTCATTACGGTGCTTTCAAATCTGCGCACCACCCACTCATGTTTTGTTTTGTGTTGTCCCCATTCAGTACGCCAAAGGCTATGGAAGGGAGAAGACAGGCAAAGTAGAGGAATATGGCAGAACTGGCCAGCTTCTGCAGGGTTTTGTGGCCTCGAAAGCCTGAACTTGGCGCGGATTTTGACTAGATACATAGGGTAGTTGCAATTGTTGCACACTGTATACCATCTGTGTAATCGGTGCTGTAGTGCTTCCAGCGCCTGTGGAAGTCCTCCTTTATTCCACGGAAAGGATACCACTTGCCGTCTCCCAGCTGGAATTGAATTGTTAGTTAAAATATTTAACCAATGAAATTTCAGTCTTTGACACACCAATTGCTTGGTCGCGTCCGACAAGTGCATGGAAACCTTTCGTTCGCGCCACTGGTTCTGCTCCACCGCAAGCTCCTTCGCTGCTTGCAGCAACGTGTGTCTGAAACCAATGCGTTTATGTGGTTTGGGAACTTGAAGTGATGAGTGCAGACCTGTAGCTTCTTCATTGACACACCTGAAGTTGTCCACAGTGGCGGCTGTGACCAGCCTTTGCCTGATGTCCATGTCTGCGAACAGGGTGGCGAAGGTCCTGGCTGTCTCCAGAGCTGTCTTCGTGCCTTTCTGAAATTGACTTCGATTATGAGAACTTTAGTGCCAACAGTTCTGCTGGAGTGAACTTCGTACCGCTCTGGATGGGGCGATGACAATGATGATGAAGCGCAGATCTTGCATGGTGCGTCCCAGGTTGGTGGGATGACTGAGTCGGGCGATGGCCACGTGTCGATGCTGTACGCTGGACAACATGCATCTGAAGGAGAATGGTGTCACGCAAATTGTCAGCGACTCTCTGATTATGCTGATGAGCTGTTCTTTGGGACCACTGACAAGGCACAGATCCAGGTCTGGTCGTAGTCGAAGGTGCCTCCCGTGGCGCCCGTTGTGCAAATGCTCTGCACCGTTCGAGACAGGATGTGGACTGAAGATTGCAAAAGTTTGATTTGAACAGTACTCTTTGGTGTTGACAACGACTGGCGCCCACATTGATTGCCCGCGTCCTGCGTGAACAGGGCGTTGCGGACCTGTTCTGAAGTGAACTCGGGCTCTTGAATGTCCATCTCGTGTATGATCCTGCAGTCAGATCTCATGTGCACTCTTGTCTGGAAATCAATACTTCAAGAAATGTGCTCACTTTGCAAAGATCTCTTCAAGACTGGTCTCCTGGAGGTCTAGGAGTAGCACAGACTTGTTTAGCAGGTGATCAATGTCCATAGTGGCCCGCACCTCTGACCCAAAGTCTTTCATGGGGATTTTCTGAAGGGGGCAAAGTTGAATGTCTGAGTTGAGCAACAAGTGACACATTAACCTCAATCTCACCTCATGTTTGGCATACATCAGGGTGATGTTCTCGTACTCATCTGAAAGACAGAGGGAGAGTGACTGTTCACATCTCATTGTTGCAAATGCACATCCTGCACATGGCACATTACATACATACCTACTACTACCATAATATACCCGTATAGGCTATCCGCTAGCACGCTATTTGATTATACTGTACCCACAGAGTATGCTATATAATATGTAGGTAGCTTCCGAGATGGCAGTGTGTAAGGCAGAGAGCATACTGCTGAGCTGAATTCCATTGACTCTCTCACACACAACACATAGCCACATCACAGCCAAACTCTGGCCCTCTCTGTCAACCTGCCACGTTGAAATTCCAGCTAAGCGTGTCCATGGGAGGGGTCTCAACGGCGTCCGTTATACCGGCCATGTCTCCCCTGATGCCGTCGTGCCAGATGACGCTGCCGGTCCTACTGTTGGCCCCCGGGGGCACAGTAACGTCATCTGCCGGTTGACGCGTCATGCTCCTCCTTGGGGAGGGACTGTTGCCGTTCCCTTGGCTGTCAGTGGACATTCCAGTCTCAGACTGTATGGAGCGGCGACGCTTCTTCAGCAGTCCGAAGAGTCTGTTGTCAGCTGAGGCTTGCCGAGCAGAAACCTTGAGAGGGACTCTCCTGCCCACTGACTGTCTTATAGAATCGCACTCTGACCAATCCCCGCCATAGTAGATGGCCGACGACACCGATCGCTGCTTCCGGTTCCGGGTGCTTTGGGAGAGCAGCGGCCTCTTGGAGGGAGTCGTCGTGAGGTCGTCCGCCTCGCTGTCAGTGGTAGTCGTGTTGATGACCGCCGACGATTTGGTCGACTTGCGCCGCTGAAGCAGGCCGCCACTCTGAGTCAGCGAGGCGCGGTGAAATGACGGCTGGCTGGCCCGACGCGTAAGCGGCTGGGGGGAGCTGGGCCGGAACCCAATAGCGGGCGCCGCTAGGCTCACGCGCGCCCGGCCCGCCGTCGGCGAAGCGGCGCTTCCGTAGTAGTTGGGGTAGCTTGTCAACGGCGCTCCGCTACTGTCGGTTAAATAGTTGGGACTGACGACAGCCGAGGGAGATTGATTGGAAGGCAGCGGCGAACCGAGAGGGGAGACGGCGAAACCGACGACCGCCGGCTGAAACTGGCAGCGGTCGAACAGCAGGGGTCGCCGCTCCCCTCTGGCGTCAATCGCCGCCGCTCTGCTAGCGTCTCTCTCCTCAGTATCACGCTCCTCGGCCAGCTGATGCGCCTGCGTCATTGATGGATAGGAGCTCTGACAGTGGCGAAGGGAGGAGCCTCTCATGAGTGTAGAGCCGCTTTGGTCGCACTGATTTCTTTTGGAGGGTTCGAATGCTTCAGGGCACTCAAGACGGGGAGTAGAGCCAATTACAGACCGCTTGGCAATTGACAGCTTCCCACTGTCTTCATTTTCCTCGTCGTTGAACTGTCTCAAGGAGGTAAATGAGTTCGTTGGCGAGATCGCCTCAGGGTTGGGGGCCGGTTCCCAGTAGAGGGAAGGATCGGCCGGCTTGAAAGCCTTGTCTGATGTCAATGGGATCAACAGCAGGGCCTTGCTTTCCTTGCGCACGTAGCGTCTGCTCCCATAGGGGCTACGCTGGATTCTCGGTGGAGGTGGGGTGAAGGTTGCTGCATGGCCACTGGACTGCCTTTTGGTCAACAGGTGCTGTTCGAGGGTGGAGTAGCGTCTTGTCTCAGAAGTGTTTGTGCACCTGTGGAGGATTTGGTTCTGTGCAAGACTCGAGGCCGACTTTGGTCGGTGCCAGCTCCGGGCCCTTCCCAACGTTGGAGTGTTCAAGCTCTGAGCTGGGGAATGGGACCTTTGAGTTCCTTCGGAGGTTGAGTCAGCCAGCTCTTCAGAAGGGGTCTGTTTCTCCTCGGGTGTGAGCAGCGTAACTGGCACGCGGTCGTTGCTGGAAGCGGGCCGTTCCGCCGCACCGCTGTTCGTAATAACCACAGTGACGCAGTCCATCCTCGTGTCCAGCTCGGGGCCGCCGCGGCTGGTCCCAGACAGATAAGCGCGTCTCGCCTGTGCGCACGGGCGCCTAACTTCGTTAGAAAGGCCGCGCCTCCCCGCGGACCCTTTCGGTTTCAAACGCCCCAAGGAGAAGAATGAAATGGGCCGCGTTGGTGCGGCGGACGAAAACGCACGTCGGCCGGTCGGAGGGCCGTGCTGCGCCGACTTCGACTCGACGTCTGCGTGGCTGGCTCAATTTGCTGGCCGTATTGCTTCTTCAGGAAGGCGGCGCGCCGTCGGCGCATCGATTCCCTCCAGCTCACATCGTCATGAGCCCACAAACGGAGGCCCAAATGGTTTTTTGGGTGGGTGCGCAATACAGAAATTGAACCAGCCAAAGGATTGGGCGGAGCACTGAATGAGAAACGGTCGCGTGCCACGCACAAACGGGGGGAGGGGGAGAGAATGAAGACCAGCCCACCGACTGAAGACCATCACTGCTTCCCTTCATTCCTCAAGCGGAGGAAGGCCCATTTCAAGGGAACCAATTACGCCTCAGAAGACATCTCCCCACCTCCAAACTCCCGCCACCCTCACACGCGAAGCACTCTAGCACAGTGGGGGACGATTGGATTATGCTGGCAGTGTCGTCGCCTACCGCAAAATTGACCAATGCACATCTGTGGTGGGCGACGAAAACAACAGCGTAGTTCCTGGTCCACTTCAACTGCGAATGCTAATGAGATTGTTGCAACATATTCAATCCTATCACCGTGACGTTGGTCGACGAGTGACGACAACCAACACTGACCCTCTCTGTCATCCAGCAAGGTAGAAAAGCGACGCATGGCCGAGCAAATCGACAGGCGAATGGAAGGCAACATTGGCCACTGTCTTCCAACAGGAAGTTCACCATCGGGAACTTCGTCTTGCGGTAGTACAGTGGATGAAATAGCCATTGACTCTTGACTGAGGGCGGACATTTCTAGCTTGGAAATAAATGAGGAAGTCTTTTCCTGTAGCAAGGAGGAGTGAGACTTCTGCTCGTACTGTGATTGCTGGAGTAGAACAGAAAGCAAAAGGGGGAACGGGCTGGAATGAGGTGATTAGAGAAGAGAGGGCTTTCCTCATCTTTCCAGCGGTTCTAGGTTTTCAGGACATGAAGCCTTGTTCGCAATGGGATGCGAGCTGCTCGTTCTGTTAATACATACATGCACATACAGTGACACGAGCAAATCCATTCAATGGACGGATTTGCCGCCCATACGATCTGGAGATTACAGCCATTCCCATACAGGCGCCGGAACAGCAAGACGTACAAAACACTAGAAACCGAGCAGGACCAATGCCGCATTGTTTGTCATTACGCTTGCCGCCCCCCCCCCTTCCCCTCCTGATGCAGAGAACTACAAAGCAATGTCTTTGACAGGACATCGCAAGGTACATAATGTGACATTATGTATGTATGCGGTTCTGGTGTAGGTACAGTAGGTATGAAGGGTTGTTACATTTGCAGCAGCTACCAACCCTGTAGCTGCTCCATGAGCGCAAACTCATGCTGGCTGTCGTCGTCCACACTGTAGACGGCTCCTCCGAGGGCCACCGTTCCCTCAGTTCCTGAGATCACAGAGTGCGCACGGCCATCCCATGGCCTAGCCGGGACGGTCGACCCCTCCTCCACTAGTTCATCTGCCGTGAACTGGCTGAGGGCCGTGTCAAACGACTTCTGACTTGAGCTCCTCTGGTGCTGCTGGCGTTTCTGCAGCTGTTTCCTCAGAAGTGTCAGTCGGGTAGAGACCGGCTTTGAAAAGTGGGTAGTGGATGGTTCCCCATTGGGGGCGGTTGGAGCGGACTGCCGATGTGTGGTCCTCTGCAGGCTACCAGTGGAGGCCAAAGACTTGGCAGAGAAGGCCGACTCGCTCTGCTGCTTCCTCAGGAACGAAGGCGGTGGTGCCGGGGGGAAGAACTTATCGCCGGCGCCGGAGATAGTCTGCGCCCGGCCTTTTGCCGGAGACGAATTGTCCACGGTGTCTGTGGGTCGATCAGTGGTGGTGGTGGTAGTAAGGCCGGCTTCCTCGTCGGCTGTGTCGGGCCCATCTGCCGCGTTGTGGGCGCTACCACTCGAGCTTGCAGCATCGGCCATTTATGGTGACGAGCTGTGTGATGAGATCTGTCGTTGAGCTCTTTGTCACTTGATGTGGAGGACCCGTTCGGCCTTACTGTAGCTCTCTAGGCAGAAAACGTCACTCATGCAACTTTTTCGTGTAAAAAATTGTGCTGTACGGTATGCCATCTTCTGAAAGGGGAGCTGACGCAACCCTACCCACAAGAGAAGCCTAGCTGCCTACAAACTGACACGCGAACAGTATGGACAAACCCGTGCACGTCTGTATGGGAGATCCAGTAATTGAAGGAAGGAACAACGTCAGCAGGCACCACAGGGGCTGCGCCGTGCGACGTTCCTCTAGGTCAGCTCACCTATGTAATACTGTGTAGGATGCTTGCCTAGCAACAACTGCGTCAGATTCGTCTGCTCAAACTCACTACATACATATGCATAATGTGGATAACAATGCATAGGCTTTTGACACTGGACGGATTTAATTGCGAAGTCGCCTTCACTCATGTCAAACGCAGACTGTTTTACTGTAGATAAGAACAATGGTGTGCATTGTGCAAAAGTCAGACACAATTCATTAGGTGATTGAAGGAGAGATGGCACGCGAACTCCCATCACTTGATGTCGTGAGGAGGGACAGTAGATCATTTATGGCGTTCCAGATGACCAGTGAGATGGAACAGTGCGCTGTCTGCACCAAGTGTAGCCCATATTCGGACTGCACGTCAGATGGCACATTTGACGAAGGGTAATAATGTGCCACTGGCACCTGTGGTGTCCTTAGGAGGCTTCCATCACTCTAAAGCAATGGCGCCATTTCCAAGTCACAACAAGAGTGCAGACGAGCAGCAGATTTCTTTAGAACGCTCCAATGGGGAAAGGCGCGCCTGGCCTGTCCCTGTCACTTGCTAGGCGCCTTCTTTCCTCCCTGTGTCTTTGCTGTAGAGAGCGCGAATAACAAGCTGTGTGTGTAAAAAGTTCAACCTATGCTTTGTGTCTGTCAAATTTTGGTGAACAGTATAGTGAACTTTGTACCCATCGTTAGCCGCATCTGGAGAAAGTGTCTTGAGAATGTGAACCTTAATGCCAAGTGCAGCTGTCCCCACGATACGGTTGTCTGTACAGCTGATCTGAAGCTCAGTGATATCGCCGCGTTCGCTATATGTTATCGGAATGATACGACGCCGTTTATCTGATGTTTCCTACCTGTGTGAAAAAATCACATCCCACAAAAAAACTTGCCAAAAGTTTGGTGCGAGCGAATTCCTGTGTTCGGCAAACGACATTTCTGTTTCTGAGTGCACATCCATCAATAAACAGCTGTTCTGGCCATCAGACGAAAATGTCGATTTTGGCATTTTCTTAAATTTTAATTCTAAATATCTCAAATTTGAAATTTATTAGAACTGTAAAACTATGTCACAAATTCTTATTGGCATACAGCCTTACCAATTCTGCATTCACATTCGTTACTAAATGACATTCTATTCTTGTCAATTTATGAAATTTTGGCAAACAATTGTGTATTTCAATCAAATTTCACATTTGCAAAAATTTTCTTTTGTGTTACAAATTATCCGCAGTCTATACTCTTTCCATTTCTAAAAAAATTTCGCCGCAATATCATCATGTGAAAAAGTCGATTTTCGACATTTTATATTTTGATTGAAAATATCTCGAAATAGCAATTTTTAAAAACTGCAAAACTATGTCACAAATTCTTATTGGCATACGACCTTTCCATTTCTGGATTCACATTCCTCAATAAATGACGTTGTATTTTAGTCAATTAATGCTATTTTGACAAATAATCGCGTATTTCTATTAAATTCCACATTTGCAAAAATTTCTTTTGTTTTACAAATCATCCGCGGTCTATGCTCTTTCCATTTCTGAAGAAATTTTGCGGCTAGCGCATCAGACGAAAAAGTCGATTTTCGACATTCTCGAATTTTAATTGTGAATATCTCGAAAATGCGGAATTAGCAACAGAAACGGACATCGGATCCGTACTCAGCGACATCGACTCTACTTGACCACATATGTCGCTTACTTTACTTCGGTGCGACGGAAACACACACACACAGACACACAGACAGACATTGTCATCCGTATATATACACCTCGCCGCGCTGAGGCGCGGCGAAAAAACGGCACGGCCATATAAAGGGACGACTAATAAAGGCCGCTGCTGCCTCTCTACGGGCAAGAGGAAGGCAGACAGAGTGAGTGAGAGCCTGAGACAAATGAAATTCGCTAGAGTGACTGTGCCCCCTTGGCTTTCGCAGCTATATGCCCATTATATGCTCCTCCTGCGTCCTGCTTAACACCGGATTCACCCTGGGGGGATAATCCAAGGCTTGGGGGAGGTACCAAGGTGCGCTATAAAAGAGGTTAAGCCGTGCGGGTGCAACAACAACAGTATGAAGGGCTAGTGAACTTTTGCCTACAGAGAGGTCTTCAGCGCCGCAGTTATGCTGCTGAATCACAATTTCAGTTGAACGAATTTAACAAGATGGAACAAAATCATAAGTGAAGTGAACACCTACAGTAGTCATGCTGAAAGTGAAGCTGGGATTGCGGTTTCAGCGTTGACAATCAGTTTCTACAACGTGGACTTCGCCCTAACGTGCTGGGTTCCTCAGAGTATTGTAGATGAAAGCGAAAGACCAAGCCACAAAAAGTTACTGGAGAGCAAAAACTGATTTTCAAATTCGCACATGTATGTACTTAGGCTGGCACTGAGAGTTTCTACAGCACATATTGAAGGACCCGTGCTCAAAACAAGTACACTAGAAAAGAAGGCCTGACAGATTTGTGCAAAATTTTGTTGGAGCTTGATTATTGTGAAATGTACTTGTACAAGCCACTCTAGTCCCTAACAAAGGCTCTATTCTGCTGACTTCCTGACTACACTGTGTACACTACCTACGGACCTTCACATTCTTACTCGTTCCAATCAAGTGCAAATGGGACGCTGATCACTTGATGAGATGAGAACCAGGAGTAATCCGACCGCAAATCTCTTGCCGCCGGATTACTTATGGAAAGCAGGGCTCGTTGACAAATTACAGTGTGTGAGGGTGGGTGTGGGCGGAGGCTGCTTCTATCGAGATTAGAAACTTAGAGCGCCACGTTATTCTCTTGGGTCCTGAAAACATCAAAGATGGATGGTTTGTTCCTAGCCAACTCATTCTGACTCAATGGTTTTGAAAGAGGCTTTGGGTGCAACCGCAGGAGAAGAAGACTAAGCCTGTTCACTAACAAGAAAAGACGACAACAGGCAACAAAACAAGAGAATGGGTCTCTAATTGTGCACTCATCGCCTTCTCAATGTCCACAATGATGGACAAACAGTAGTGTGTCTTTCGTCATAGTCATGTGACTATTAGGAGAGATTCCTTGAGATACCTATGTACAATCACCGCTTGAAAGTGCCTGCCTATGTGTGTACCTAAAGTCTGCAGAGAAAGTCGCAAAGACCAAAACGCGAAGGAGGCAACCTTTCTCGAAGGAGTCTGCCCTGAGGCGCATTAGCTGAATGAGAGAGAGAGAGAGTGAGAGAGAGAGAGAGCAAAGGACAAGAATCGGCCGAAAAAAGTCGGCCCGGCAAATTGGCGCTTTATCGATTTTGTTGCGCGCCAAGAAGGTACGACGCTTCGTGGGGGAAAGGAGGCCGGCTGAATGGTAATTGTGCCCCCTCTCCTCCAATCCCAATCGAAGAGGCAGGGAGAGAGGTTGAGCAGCTCCAATCAATAATTCAGGAGGCGCGTGAGCGGGCGCGCTCTTTGCTCCTTTGGATTTGCCACCTTCGCAGAGACGCGCACCCAAGTGGAATGGAGGGGAGGCGGGGGAGGGGGATTCCGAGGAGGCAAGTCGGCGAACTCAACTCAGGGTCAGGGGGGCTTCCACCTCCTCCCCACATGTCTAAGCCACTCGTCCCCAGAGGGCGGATCAGATTAGGAGACGGCCCGGCGACAACTGTTGTCGTTCTCGCAGGTTCGCTCGGCAGTTCAGACAGCCCCGGGGCAGAAAAGGCGACCGGAAGGAATTCGAGGTATCCTCGCGCCCCATCCCGCAGGGGCCGAACGACCTGTCGTAAATCGGCCCAGGCGAACGCTCGCACGCCCCCACACCCTACACAGACACAACAGTTGAGGAAGTTCGCACCAATTTGTCCTTTGTCCGTTGGGGTGGTTCTAAATGTAGTCGAGTCTGGGTAGACATGGCACTAGACAATAGGTGAAGAACATGCCATGATAATATACGCCGGCGGGGCTCGACACACCTGACGCAGTGGAGATAGCAGCTTGTCGGTTAAAATAGACAAATAGCCAACTGAGCTCCGATGTGGCCCAATCAATCAACATTTCGAAAACACTTGTCAGTTGACACCACTGCATATTGTATTTCTAAGGTACCTACTGAATGCAGTACTGTACCTGGTCGGGTTTGATGGATACTGTAGGTACTGTATCTACAGTACTTGCAGACGTCGAATACCACGTACTGTATACTGTACATCAGCCTACCCTCAAACAACAACTGGGCTTCTCCAGTGGGTTGGGTTCCCCGCCCTTCCCCCAACCCACCCAATTCATCGGCGTCCGAGTCTCTCCGCAGGAAGTTGTTCCCACCCTGCATGTGGCCATCGTCGCTGATGCAGGACTCAGGCTCGCTCTGCATGCTGGCCACGCTGGGCGAGGTGCGTCCCGCTGCGCCCAAGCCAGTGACGCGCGTCATGCCGCCTCCTCCTCCTATGGGGACGCGCAGATAGTGGTTGAGATGCGTGGGGGCGCTGGTGTTCGGGACGTGGCTTGTGCCTGAGAAGAGAAGTGAAGGCGTCCACCTTTGCTCCTGGAGGTTGGTGTTGCGGTGAGAGCAGTAAGGCACCCTTTAGTACAGAGTTTTGTGTAGCAAACGATTTCAGTGATGAGGATAGCACCAGTGGCAAATACGTGGATGAAAGCTTTACGGCTCAAGGTGAGTGTCTGTTTTCTGTGTATCACTTGGGCATTTTGACGTACACTTCCACTATTCCTCTTATTCGTAACTGATGAGAGCTTGTAAAGAGGCATGTAGGATTCATGGAAGGAGGAATTAAAAGCAACAGTGGCGATCGTAGTCAAGA
This sequence comes from Linhomoeus sp. GSCO2_2, assembly GCA_030248115.1. NCBI lineage: Eukaryota > Metazoa > Nematoda > Chromadorea > Monhysterida > Linhomoeidae > Linhomoeus > Linhomoeus sp. GSCO2_2. The sequence continues at coordinate 31,273 of JASAMZ010010901.1, forward strand.
AAACTAATCCCTGACGAAGATATGTATGTAGGTGCCATGTACTTTACGTACCTTTTGGCAAGTGAGTACGTACGTACTAATGCTTTGCACTACTGTATAAGGATGCTCTGATACTCTAAAATAGTAAATGAATTGAGAGGAAGGATCACCCGAGGCGCCAGATTAGCTAGCAACCAGTATTTCCCACCATAGAAACGAGCACTTCATTTGTTTACTAAACTCAAGAGTGAGTTACAGAGTGTGTACAAGCAAGCATATACCCTATGTAGTATTGCATCGTTTGACGTAGCACCCTAGCCTCAGGCAGTGAAACCTGTCGCCGCACATTGTCATGGCTACAGTTGCTATAGGCATTCAGTACTGTAGCTGTGAGGCGCTCGAAAGGCCAGAATAACTCTCCCACGGCTCACCGCTCATCAGAGTGGCATGCCGTTGTTGGAAGGGCTGCTGGCTTAAGCTGCGTATGACGACAGCAGTAGCAGCAGTCCTAATGCGAGGGACTAGCGTTGTCCGAACACTGCCTCTCGCGCACCTCACGCTTTGCCAAGCTATCAATTCCTTGAGTTTAAGTCGAAGTGATCGGCGATATTCGGGGCGTTCCCACGAATGAAATGCGTCGCAAGACTTTGAACGGTTCATTTCGACAGACTGTGTGTTGGTATGTAGTTCAGTTGCACTGAGGAAAGAATGGGGACAGGAAATCTACCTCAGGAATAACAAGTGGAAACAATTCACGTTATGGGTGACAAGTATTGTGATGAGCTGGGGAACAGAGCATTGCATCAGCTGAATGAATGTGGATGCTGCACTTCCCATCCAAAACGAAGCCAATCACACCGGTGGAGAGGGCGTAGTGGCCTACTTCCTGTCTTTTCAAAGACTGCATACGAAGAGTTGTTTTGCAGCAAGCGAGGCAATCAAGGCAAAGCAAGCATGTTGTTAAGAATAGAGCAGGAATCTTCCTACTGTACAAACGACAAGCTCTGCATTGTCTCACTCAGCAGGTTCAGCTCTGGAACAGTTTGATGTCGCTGGACTGAGCGTCGGCGTTCGCGGAACGTCGTGGGGTTGGAGGTCTGCGACTGCAGAGTGGCCCTCGAGGCGCCCAGCCGGTCCGGCTCCTCGAAGTCAACAGTGGGCCCGTTGCTGGTGCGGTGCAGGTCCATGACCGATCCAGTCGGGGAGATGAACCAGACTGGAGGCCTGTGTTGGTAGACGATCTGATTGTGGTGGCTGCCGGAGTACGCAGAGCCGAACAGGTAGTACGCAGTCCGGGGTGGAGCCCGACGCGGCCGGGGTACTGGAGGACGCTCCCGACCCTGATGGACGAGGGTTCGCGCGACTGGTTTGGGACTAGGCGAGGAGGGAGTGCTAGCTTCGTCCTCGGTCACCGTGGCTGAGGACATGCAATTCTCTTCTGGGGCCAAGGTCGCCATCGCCATCTCCGGAACTTCTCAGCAGCTGCTCCGAGTGAGTAAGCCAATCGGAGGACGAAAACGAGCTGGTAGGCCCGGAGACAAACGTGGGGTCGCTAACCTTGTTAACCCGTCAGAGGTCGTCAGTCGGGCCAACGCGAGTCTCTGCCGCCCCACCCTATCCAAAGGAAGAGAATATCCAAGAGGGGTTGACTGGTTGACGGGGCGGCCCGGAGGCTGGGCTTCTCGCGAGAGGGAGAAACGAACTCGGGACTTCTTCGAGTTGTCCGGCCGCCTTCCGATAGTCCTAATGTAATCCTAATGCGCCGCGGCGCGCCTCCGGCCGTCGGCGGATCGGGCCAACACCCCAGGCGCCAAATCAGACGGGCTTCTTCCTGCGCGCATGTATTTTCCCGCGCTCCTATGCGCCCTCGCGGAATCTCTAGTGGAGCCGACCGCTGTCATCAACAGTCCATTCATGAGGCGCAAGCCGCTTCTACTCCAAGTAGACCGGCCATAGCGCCACTTCATCGCCTCAGGGTGTTATGGTTCTCCTCTATCCTCCGGCATGTCAATTGGAGGAAAACATCGCCACTATGCCTTGTGGAATTAAGAGAAACGCACACGACGCCACAGTCAGCACCACAAGATCCATTACTCATAGGCCAGGGGGGATTCTCCTCTCGCTCCGCAGCACGCTCAATGAAACAGCCACACTGACAGCGGCTATGAGGACTGAGGAGAAGCAACAACATTTGCGCCCGCGTCTCCGTTGGCCCGTCCAGGGCCAATTGCCAGGCGCGCGGTCGTCGTCCAAAAGGCCCCATATACTATGACGCACGACGGTGTACTAGAGCCTAGAGCGCCTCCTATTTCGCCGGCTGCCCCCCCCCCACATTCGAGTTAAAAGCCACCCCTGTTCAACGCACAGGGGAGTCCCCTCAATTGAATGCATTTCGGAGCGCGCGGCTAAGCCTTCCGCCCGACGGTCGGAGTAGGTAGCCATTTGTCTCCGGGCCCCCATCCTGGCAGGTCGATATATCCCCCACACCACCCCTATTGAACCTCCACAAGCACAATCGACGTTCGATGAAGGTGCCTTTCGGGGGAGATTTGTCGAAGCTATGTAGCGTGAGGGGGGCGGGCCAAAATTGCACCCCACTCGAACCTTCGAACACGAGGCAAAGAGGCAATCCAAGACGTGGGTGGAAGAGTGGGTAATGTAAGGGGGGAAGGAATGAAATTACCTCGGGAAGAAGCCTTAGATGACTGGCAGCGTGACAACTTGAGCACACATGAAGCGGGAAGTGGAAAAGGGATGGCTATATGTTGGAGGCGCATAATGTGCCACGGAATATTAATGACTGATGCTGCAAGACGCTGATGAGCGCCGTAAATACATGGGTGACACTGTCTCCAAAACGTACTAATCATAGTGTTCGTGTCACTTGGTGGAGTAAAGAAGCGTATAAGCAAGCGCACGATGTGATTTGCTCAGTAAGTGGAGAAACTGAAAGATCTTGATGTGTGCGTGGAGTGAACTGACCATGAGTGCAACTACATAAATAATCAACAGTTGTCAAATCGACCCGTTCTACTAACGAGAGCATTGTACTGTATATGTATGGCCAATGGTCAGCTCTACATGAATTCACCAACACTATTCATACCACACCTTATTGATAGATCACGCTTCTTCATAAACAATCTTGTACCACATGCACTATCTACGGTGTAGGTAGTAGGTGAGTACATCTCAAGGCATGGTAACACGTTAAACCAAAAGGATACAGTACTCTTCAACTCACTCTTCCCTTTGAGACCCGCTCCATTCCAAGGCGCTACGCCCTCCCCATTGTGTCCAAGCTCCAAATGATGTGGTGGAACCGGTGAAGCTCTGGCGATTTGGATCTCGATGGCCGCAGCGAAGCCCTGGCCGCCTAAGGCCTCCCTCTGACTGTGCCTCTTGCTTCGCGACCTCTTATGATGGTGGCCGTGCCTGAAAGTTAGACAACTTTTGACAATGTGGCGCACTGTTGCCCGTCTATGTGACCTTTGGTAGCAGAACAAGATTAGTGGACGGGGGCAAAGCCCCTCGGGGCACTCCTCCCCTCTTTCAGAAAAATTTTGGGAGATGAGTCATGCTGCCCATTAGTCAACGTGACATGTCTGTGAGGCTTAGTGGCCATTCTGATCGCAAAATTAATAGCAAATTCGGAATTGTGACCCTCCAATAATACCCCACATTTGACATACAACACAACACACCTAGCATCAACTGAACTGAGACAACCAGGTTTTCCACTTGAGGGCACGTATGGTAGCAAACAAATTCTTCAACAAGCTGTTTTAAAAAAGTTGAGTTGTTTTATTAATACAGAGTGGTTTGTGAGTGTTTTAAAGTGGAAGAGTAAAAGAGTGGATACTTATGTAAAGTATTTCGAAGCCTTTCCGATATGACGCGCGCCCGCCCGGAGTCCACTACTCATGCGCTACTTCTGGCACGCTCCTTTCTGAGGGGTTCTTGCAGGGCAACATTGGGATCGCCCGGGATTAATTTTTTGAGCAAGACACACGCATTTCTGAGCGGTTGTTGCAAGGCAACATTGGGATCGCCCGGGATTAATTTTTTTAGCACACAAAGTTGTTCGTAAGACAAGGGTTTAAAAAAACAAAAGTATTTCTTTAGGAATGACCGTTCAACAACTGCCTCCACGCAAGCTTTCAAACGGTCGAACGAATGCCGCTCTACAACGTAAGACGAGCGAGTTAGGGCCCATTTGCTGTTTGAACCTTTGAGTTACTGTAGCTCGCGATATTCAAACTTTTGAGTTTCGACCAATAGAAGAACAAATGATCAGTGAGTCAAGAGCTATCCAGCAACTCAAGATCGTCTCTCTACGACGCACGCTGAGCGAGTTAGAGCGATTTCTATGCTAAAAACGCGAGAATGTCGCTTTTCGTGGTGCGTGTTTGCGTAATTAACAAAATTTTTACGCCAAGTGAAAGAGCACGTCGAGACCTTTTAGTTGACCTATCGCACGCCGCTCTACGACGTAAGACGAGCGAGTAATAGCCGTTTTCAGTTTGAACCTTCGGGTTACTGTAGCGCGCGCAATTCAAACTTTTGAATTTCGAAGTCTCTTAACGGAATTATCAGTGTACCGAAACCTATTCAAGGAACTCAAGATCGTCTCTCTGTGACGGAAGACGAGCGAGTTAGATAAGTTTTGCGTTTTAAACTTTTGGGTTACTGTAGCTCCCGAAATTCAAACTTTTGAGTTTCGACCAATAGAAGAACAAATGATCAGTGAGTCGAGAGCTATCCAACCAACCCAAGATCGTCTCCGTACAACGCACGCTGAGCGAGTTAGAGCGATTTCTGCGTTAAAAACGCGAGAATGTCGCTTTTCGTGTTGCGTATTTGCGTAATTAAGAAAATTTTTTGTGCCAAACGAAAGCGCACGTCGAGACCTTTCAGTTGACCTATCGCACGCCGCTCTACGACGTAAGACGAGCGAGTAACAGCCCTTTTCAGTTTGAACATTCGGGTTACTGTAGCGCGCGCAATTCAAACTTTTGAATTTCGAAGTCTCTTAGCGACATTACCAGTGAGTCGAGAGCTATCCATAAAGCCCAAGATCGCCTTCCTACGACTTACCAACGCTGAGATCTAAGAGCGTGACACACGGACGCACGAACGGACGCACGCACGATAAGCTCTCGTAGGGGTTCGCCCGGCTGAGGCCGGGCGAAAAAATGGTCCCACACATCTCAAAACGAAAGGACAACGTTAAAGTCGTGATCAGCGTCCCCGAAAAGCCTGAATCGAGTACTAACACGGTAGGTGCCCAGACAAATCCGACAGCCAAAATTTTGAATTCAAATTTCCCGCCAAAATACGCGTCGGACGAAAAAAGTGATTATAGCGAAAACAACGTGTCTTTTGATGCTCTATCACGTGAAAGTTCAACTGACACCGAAATATCTCAACTGACCCCACTTTGCACCGAAACACCGAAATTTTTTGAAACAAGGGAAACGTGCAGGAGAACCTGCAGTGAAGCACTCCGACCAGAACGGGAGAAAGCAGACCGCCACTCACTTATCATGAGAAATAAGGCCGATTTTCCCCCAAAGATTCTCCACAGATTCCGCCGGCGCGCGAGTTTCAGAATACGCATATTCCCTCCACTTACAAGGACCGGTGCCACATGCCAAAACCGTTCTATGCCAAATCCGCCCCCCGGCGGTTTTGGCATATGCCAGTTTCGCCCCTCGGCGGTTTTGGCATACATGCCAATACCGCCCCCTCTATGCCAATTCCGCCCCCTCTTTCTACAGTACCTGCCATCGAATTTTGTCTGCCTCACGCAGCAGCCATGACCGCTCGCGTGCCGAATACAGTGGCTGGAGATGCTTGCAAAGGAAAGATGCACGTGTAAGAGAATCGAGTGAGATTCTTGTTTAGAAAGTGCTGTGCCTATCTCCTCGTATCTATGCCTAGGCATTCGCACTTGGGCAATGACCTTGTGGAATGCACCCGAGTGCCATGGTCAAATCTACCAAACTACGAGAATACGAGTTTGCGTGTCGGTCTGTGATCATTCCGAGCAAACGAATCAACTAGGATTCGGTTAGTGGGGTCCGCCATCTGTCCCTTGAAAGCTATTCACATTCCGGCCATTGACTTGCCGCTCACTACAGCCACAAATGGTGTTACCAGTTTGGAGACCAGTTTGGTAGTCTCGCGGTCTAGGCTTTGCCTAGAGGCAATGTTATATTGACTACTCGAGTCCAAAGAGAACCCCAGGGGGCAAAGCCTCGCAAGCGGCGATCGTAAGCGGAAGGAGCCGATCGTAGGCATCAACCTTGGCTAAGCATCCCACTTACAGTTTACTCTAAAACCCGGCCGACGGCGCGTCTCGTGGTCTCAACTCAACTAAGGCTTAGCGAGACCACCATTTGGATTTCAGTTTCAGGCATAACTTGGAAATTAGTAGTTTAGTACACTTCAGACAGAGAGGATCTGGAGGAATGCTTGACTTACAATAGATTTGAGATTTCAGCCCGGAATTATAGATTGTAGTTGTAGTGAATTGGTCGACTCATTCAGAATGTCCCAGCGTAGTCTCAGTTGACTGAGCCAAACTTGACTGCCTACATAACTGCGCTGGCCGCTGGCAGCGTCAAGTGGCAAACAGATGTCATTTTGGGATAGATTAGATTCAGGAGTTACATAATACCGATCTATCATCACGAACAACTTGTTCTCACTTCTCACCCGAAGTGAAAGCGGGGAGGGGGGCGGTATTGGCATAGAGGGGGCGACTTTGTTGGCCTATGCCAGTACCGCCGGGGGGCGAAACTGGCATATGCCAAAACCGCCGGGGGGCGGTTCTGGCATGGGGGCGGTTTTGGCATGTGACACCGGCCGGCGCGGCAGAACTCCACCGAAATCCTGTAGACCAGGCCGAATTGAGCCCAAAATGCGTCATTTCGCTTCGATTCGACCAGTAGCCGGCAGCTAAGATTCGGGGCTGCGCCAATCGCAGACTCGCCTTGCCATTTTGGACGGGAAGAATTGAAAATTCATGCGCAAATGCTTACTTTACCACGCCGTCTTTCCACACTGCATTTCCTTCAATTCAGAAGTTTGAATGCGCGCGCAAATTTAAGTTACAACATAGTTTGAGAAGAGTACGGTAAAAGTTGCATTCAAATTTGAAAGCCGGTATTAGGAAAGTGGCTGTTTGAAGGCAAAATCGACACAGAATGGAGAAACCAATAGCAAATTCGCGTTCCTCGTCGCGAAATACCCTAGAATCGGCATTACAAACGTTCAATCACCTCGCTTTCAGTTTCTTCGAGGTAGGGCTTCGGTAGGTCGAAAATCGGCAAAAACTCGCCAATCTTGATCCGAAACGCCAAAATAACGCCAGATTCGGCATCAACGACCTCGAAAGCACCGGGATCGACTCCAACGTTGATTTTGACCACGCGGGTGGAAATTCGAATTTTGGACGCGGCCGGGGTACGGTAGCCGAAAAAAATGTTTTTGAAAATCGACTCCGGATCAGTTTTCAACGGGGAATCGCGTGGTGCAGTCCATTTGGCCATAAATCGTCGAAATCGGGCGCTAAAACGGCCGAAAGTCAAAAATTGGAATTTTCGACCCCCGACGGAGACCCGTTGTGACAGCAGAACTCAAGATTTCCTCGGCGGATTTCGGCGATTTTGGGCTTAAACGAAAGAGAACGTGATAATCTTGCCGATTTGAGATATCTGGCCCGATCCAACAACTCCCTGATTCACTAGGATTTTTTAAAGGCAAATTTTTGTCAAAAAACTGCTTTCGGCCACCGTAACCCGAGAACGCGTCGGCCGATTGGCTCGGGATTTTTTTTCCGCTCTTCGTCTCGTCGAGGGCTATAACATATCCAAAGGGCGTCAAAAGGCCCACTATTCCAGAAATTCCAGCTGGGTGAACACCCTCCCAGTAAGTAAAAATTCAAATTTTTCTCAAAATTTTTCCACCACGCGAAAAAAACGAAGGCCCGAGCACCCCTACTATCCCTCGAGAGCTATCGATTAAAAAAAACCCCGTCCAAATTGGATGAGAAATGAGGCACGAAAGTGAGTGGCAAAAATTTTGATCGGGAGCAGCTCCACTATAGCACTCCGCCCCTTTTGGGGTCGGAGTGCTAAAAATTGAAATTTCGCCCAAAAATTGCAACTGCCGAAAGCTGTAAATCTGGTCCAGTGAAGATATTTGTAAGCCTCAAAAACCCTGTTAATATCGTCGAAATCGATCAACGCAGCAAACAAGTCTCTTTTAAAAAGCGGAGTGGTTTTGAGCTTTGAATTTTTACTGTGATTGTAGCAAGGCCCTTTCCGGTTTCGTGCAGCGTCTTTGACTCTCCTCGCGACTGCACTTTTTGGAGTGATCTTGCTACGCAACATTGGTATCGCTCGGGTTTAATTCTTTGCACCAAGAAAATCATCTTTTCAGACTAAATTAAAAAAACACTGGAATCTAACGCAAAACTACAGGTTAATTGTGAGCATGATTTGATGTTGGCTTGCAGTGAGCTCGTCAGCGATGTCAAGACCGCCGCTCTGCAACGCACGAGTGCCAAGATATAACAAACCAAAATCTGCAGTTTTCATCGCGTTTTGGTTACTGTAGCCCTCTCACTGACCTTTTGAAACTTTTTGTTGTCGGATTCTTGCTCAGGAGGTCGAGCGCTTCATTTTGATATGCGATTCGACTAGGTTCGATGAAGTTTTGACTTTTCGCGGACATTACTTCAGGATACTGTAGCGCGCAATTTTTAAAACTTGTTATTATTTCAACGTCACAGTTCGCGAGAGGAGTCCGCGGGCTACTCGTCGGTGTGTCGAATTCAGCTCAGCGGCGTCAGATAAGCGGGTTATTAAGCCCGAAGCAAGCGTGTCATTTCCAGTTTTCGACGCGTTTTGGATACTGTAGCTCTCCAGTTAAACTTTTGAAACTTTTTGTTGTCGGATTCGTGCTCAGGAGCTCGAGCGCTTCACTTTGATATGCGATTCGACTAGGTTCGCTGAAGCTTTGGCTTTTCGCGGACCTTACTTTGGGATACTGTAGCGCGCGAGTTTGAAAACTTTTTTCGGTTTTGAACGCTCAGATGGCGAGAGGAGTCCGCAGGCTACCCGACGATGTCTCAAACTCCACCCTACGACGTCGGACGAGCGAGTTATTAAGCCCGAAGCGAGCGTGTCGTTTCTAGTTTTCGACGCGTTTTGGTTACTGTAGCTCTCTGTTTAAACTCTTGAAACTTTTTGTTGTCGGATTCGTGCTCAGGAGCTCGAGCGCTTCACTTTGATATGCGATTTGACTAGCTTCGGCCAACTTTTGTCTTAAAATGGACCCCACTTTGGGGTACTGTAGCGCTCGAATTTGAAAACTTATTTTAGTTTCGACCACTTAGAAGGCTAGAGGAGTCCGCGGGCTACCCGACGATGTCTCAAACTCCTTCCTACGACATCAGACGAGCGAGTTATTAAGCCCGAAGCAAGCGTGACGAACGTACGAACGTACGTACGTACGTACGTACGTACGTACGTACGTACGTACGTACGCACGCACGCCGAGCTCTTGATAGGGTTCGCTCGGCTGAGGCCGAGCGAAACAAGCTGTGTGTGTAAAAAGTTCAACCTATACTTTGTGTCTGTCGAATTTTGGTGAACAGTGTAGTGAACTTTGTACACATCGTTAGCCGCATCTGGAGAAAGTGTCTTGAGAATGTGTACCTTAATGCCAAGTGCACCTATCCCCACGATACGGTTGTCTGTACAGCTGATCTGAAGCTCAGTGATATCGCCGCGTTCGCTATATGTTATCGGCATGATACGACGCCGTTTATCTGGTGTTTCCTACCTGTGTGAAAACGTTACATCCACCAAAAAACCTTGCCAAAAGTTTGGTGCGAGCGAATTCCTGTTTTCAGCGTACGCATTTCTGTTTCCGAGTGCACATTCATCAATAAACAGCTGTTCTGGCCATCAGACAAAAATCTCGATTTTGAGATTTTTTTAAATTTTAATTCTAATATCTCCAAATTTGAATTTATTAAAACTGTAAAACTATGTCACAAATTCTTATTGGCATACGGCCTTACCATTTCTGCGTTCAAATTCGTCAAAAAACGACGTTCTATTTTGTTGATTTATGGAATTTGAAAAATAATCACGTATTTCTATTAAATTCCACATTTGCAATAAATTTCTCTTGCGTTACAAATTATCCGCAGTCTATACTCTTTCCATTTCTGAAGAAATTTCGCCGCTATATCATCAGGTGAAAAAGTCGATTTTCGACATTTTCATATTTTGATTGAAAATATCTCGAAATTGCAATTTTTAAAAACTTTAAAACTATGTCACAAATTCTTATCGGCATACGACCTTTCCATTTCTGCATTCACATTTGTCACTAAATGACTTTGCATTTTAGTCAATTTATGCAATTTTGACAAACAATCGCGTATTTCTATTAAATTCCGCATCTGCAAAAAATTTCTTTTGTGTTACAAATTATCCGCGGTCCATGCTCCTTCCATTTCTGAAGAAATTTCGCGGCTAGCACATGAGACAAAAAAGTCGATTTTCGACATTTTCGAATTTTAAGTGCGAATATCTCGAAAATGCGAAATTAGCAACAGAAACGGACATCGGATCCGTACTCAGCGACATCGACTCTACTTGACCACGTATGTCACTG